>NDXB01019005.1:76875-116951 GCA_002631895.1 Agapornis roseicollis
TTTTTTTTTTTTTTTTTCTTTCCCCTTTCTTGTGCCTTTGTTTAATTTTGTTGTTTTCAAATGCCCCATGCTTACCTTTTGTGTCTTTGTTCGGCAAGAAACCGTATCTTCTCTCAGAAAGTGACCCAGTCTGGGGAAGTGTTTCTCAAACTGTAGGTTGTAATCTGCCAATGCACAAAGCCAGCAGCTTTCAGTTGGTCACCTGTGAGCAGAGGGTGTGACACTTATCTCCTCGGGATGGAGCAGTGTATGTCAATATTTACAGTCTGTAGTGATGGCATTTTGCTGCCCAGGTGATGCTCTTTCCCTTGGAGAAGTTAAACTGCTGCGGATTAAGAAGATTTTATGAAGTCAGAGGAGCTAAGGAAAGGGGTGCACAAACAAAAATTTTCTGGAATAATAATTTATCATATTGTCTAGAAATTGCTACCTTTGTGTTTGGTTATTTTACAGAAATATTACAAATAGCAAGCAAAGGCACTTCAGGTGTAGTCAGTTACAGAAAGAAATTGCCTGTCTTCTGCTTTCTCTGTCCTCTCTCACACTTACTATTGTTCATTTCATAGTACTTGTATATTTTAAAGGTGTCTTCTGGGTAGCTGGTTGCTTTGTGCTTTTTATAGGAGGTGTGTATGTCATGCAGGAGTGTCAGGGAGATTAATCTTCTCAGAGAAGGGTAATAAATTTATGTGAAATGTTGGCCAGATTTCTTATCCACTGCTAAGAGTGAGTAAGGTACTGGGTACTATAAATACATACAAATAGAAAAACTGTCCTCCATTTCTTCTTAGCTTTTAAATGGGCCCAAATACTTTAAAACAGAAACCTCTGTGGGAGGTGGGCATCTGTATAAAAGGTAGCACAGCTACTGGACTGAAAACACTCTGTTAGTTGCAAAGGCTATTTCCTTGTGCCTTTCTCTTAAGAGATATGCTTTGCTAAAATTACGTCTGCTGTTTTTTAGCAAGAAATTTAAAAATACACAAGTGTGGAGCTTTGGAGGGGATAAGAAGGAAAGACTTGCACTTGTAAATCTTTTTTTTTTTTTTTCTTCCCAAGAAAGGACTAATTAAGTAGTTTTAACACTATAAAATCAGGCTGGTGCCCAAGCTAGCCATGCCATTTCATGACAACATGTACTTGAATTGTGAGTTGCAGCTATGGGCTGCAGAAAACATAACAACAGAATATTCTTCTGGTTTTGACAGGTTAAAATTTGGAACCTGACCAAACGGCAGTGTATTCGTACTATACAAGCCCATGAAGGCTTTGTTCGAGGCATATGTGCTCGTTTCTGTGGTACATCATTCTTTACTGTAAGTATAATGTGTCTCCTTAGCACAGTGTGGCAGTATGGAGTGCCTTTTCACCATCTGGTTTCCAGTGAGCAACTTACTCTCTGCTGTATAATATTTAAATACTTTATGAATACCTTTACTAAATTTTTCTGAGAACCTGACAGTTCCATTTTTCATGAAATTTTGGTTGATGCTGTGATATGGGTCTTACTCAAGACTATGGAAGGGATAAATACCAGAAAATTGCTAATGGATGGTCATATAATCAAGCCTTGAGTAAAGTAGTTGTCATTAAAGTAGAGTATAGATTATGTTCATTGAAAGACATAAAAAAGTAACCATTTATGTATACTATGATTAAAGATAAGCTGATTAAGTCAAGATGGTCCCAGGTTAATTAAACTTTATTAACTTATATCTGTGATGCCTGATTCACTTGCATGTAAAACATCTGGAACTAGTATGCCTTCCTGTTTGCATTAAAAGCAATTACAAGATGATACAATAAAAAGAATTGCTTTTGAAGACTAGAGTGTCCTGAGGTTTTGCTTCTTTTGAGCTGGGCATAGAAGAGCTATTTTCACTACTATTTATCTTTTCTGAAGTATATATCAGATCATGAGGACAGAAGTTAGGATGTAAGGGGAGTTGCAGCAAAAAATTCTAAGTGACTCCAAATTAGAATTCCCTTCTGACAATCCCTCTGCTTGAAAATTGAGAGGGAAAGAAGGAACAAGAGCAGTGCTGTCAGAAAAGGAAGTTAAACTTATACAACTAACATTTTTACTCGGCAAGTTTGCCTGATTCAGGTCACTGCACAGCCATGCAAAAACTTATGCTGGCATCGTGCAAGACATAGCATGGCATTAGGAATAGGCAACTGGAGCAACTGAGGTGGAGAGTGCGTTTTAATTGTTTACATGCTTGTCAAAATGACATCCAGAAGAGAATTACAGTTTAAGGTGCCATTTGATTAAAAATGACATAATGTATCCTGAAAAAATAGTCCTCGTTCCAGCCCACCTTTTTCTGTTCAACATCTCTTTTGGAAACTGGAAAGCATTTGTGGGTTGAGGTAAAGACAGTTGAATAGGTGAGGGAAATGTAGTGGTGGGGGCAACAGTGAAATCAGTCACCTCCTTTCACAAGCAGACAGTCTCTGAACAGCAGCCACTTTGAAAACCAGACCCTGCCTCCCTTTCTTCTTCTGCTACCCCAGTTTTTATTGCTGAGCATGATGTTCATGGTCTGAAATACTCCTGTGGCTGCTTTAGGTTAGCTGTCATGTCTGTGTCCCCTCCAACTCTGTTGCCCACACCTAGCCTATATCTTGGTGGGTGAGGCAGGGATAATGACTGACAGAAGGAAATGCCTTGACATCCTGCAAGCAGTGTTCAGTGGCCATGATTAGTGCTGTATCAGCACTGTTTTAGCCGCAAATCCAAAAGACAGAGCCGTACGGGCTGCTAGGAAGAATGTTAACCCCATTTCAGCCAGCTGGTGTGCATGTGCCTTCTCAGTTTCTAGGAAAATAGTATTAACAAGAGCTAATCTTCAACTTGGAGGTATAAAAGGGAGCAGTGAATGGGCAGGAGAGAGTGCTTCTGTGTATACCATAGATTATTGTCTTTTGAAAGACTGCCTGTACTTAATTGCAAAATACATCTTATAAACAGAATATATTTATGTAAAAACGTACATGCTTTCTGCAATATTTCCAGGTTGGTGATGACAAAACAGTGAAGCAGTGGAAAATGGAGAGCCCAGAATATGGAGAAGAGGAGCCTATTCATACAATTCTTGGAAAGGTAGTAAACTGAAGTTCTGATTGTATTTCCCACCCCCCCACCCCCCTATCTCTTCTTTTGAATTGTTTGAACTAATTCTTATCTAGCTTTTTGAGGAGAGGGAAGCAGTTTGGTATCACCTGTTATCATAATGAGTTGTAAGGTGACAGCATGAAATTTTATAAAGGCACTTTTAAAGTTTCTATTACATTTGTTTTACATATAAGCAGAAAAGAATATCTCAAATGCCATCTGATAGTGCTTAGCTCAGTCTCTACTAGCCACCCCTTTCATGTGAATTGATCAGATCTTTCTGAATCTCCTCTTCAGACCTGTCGTCAGTGCTTAGTCTGCATTGCATAGGTTTGTTTTCATGGCAATACCTTGCAGCCACTCAATACAAAATTTTAACTTAATATCTCTCTTTTTTGACAAAAGCAGATTAAAAATATGTACTTCAGCACTCTTTATTATATACTTATTTTAAGAGTATTAAGTACTTGTTGTAAATAGTTTGAAACCCTTCAATTATTGTAACATCTGTGGAATCTGTTCAGGTCCCATTGAAAGTTTATAGTACCCTTAAAATTTCCATTTGCTTTAAAGTCAATCAGGTCTTTGTAAGTGAGCTTCTAGTGCTGACTGCGTTTAAATTAACAAGAATTGCATGTATGCATATTAAGTGAGTACAAAGAAATCTAGTCTTTTGTGCAAAAATATATCTGGTAGCAGTAGTGACTTGGTTTTCAGTAATATAAATGAATAAAAAAAGGCAGACTCATAAAAAATAGTTTGATCTTTTTTGTAAAAGAACATACTTGCATATTTAAGTATACAATTACTTTTGTCTTTTAAAGACAGTGTATACAGGAATTGATCACCACTGGAAGGAAGCTGTTTTTGCCACCTGTGGCCAGCAAGTGGACATTTGGGATGAACAAAGGACAAGTCCCATGTGTTCTCTGACATGGGGTTTTGATAGCATAAGCAGTGTAAAATTCAATCCCATTGAGGTAATGTTTCTGTTATATATTGGAAATGAGTATTTTTCTTGATCAGTGTAAGGTCTAAACTCTGTTATAACCATCTTTGACAGCCTTTTCCAAATTTAGATTTTTATATATCTTTTAATGTAATATTTAGGGGGGTGTAGACATATTTTTTTATGGCTATATTGATTTGGAATGTAGTAACATGTAGTTTCATCTTTTTATCTTTTGTCTCTGTTAGTGGGAGAGAGGAGGAAGAAAAGTAGGGTGGTCTCCATTTTGCCCACAGCAGTACAGACCCCATACCTTGTGGCGGTTATATGGCTGTGGAGCTCTCATCATCCTTCTCTATGGCAAAACCATTCCATTTTATTTACTACAGTAGTTGCTATGTATCTGTTTGCTGGGCTGTGTTCGTAGATGGAAGTGTTTATGAAGAAATTGCTTGTTAATTTTGAAGTAGAGAGGACTGGGTAGATTCTGAATCTTACAGGGGCAGCTGTTTAAACTGTGCTGAATAATTAAGTGCACAGAAAGAATGATGAGTATGTTTCCTTGACTGAAAAAGGAACTACTTCACTACCAGCTTTGTGGAACTGCTTAGGTATCTAGTGTGAGCTGTTATGCATATTTTATAGGTGTTTAGAAGATCATATGCACTGGTTTTGTTTGTTTGCTTTTCAGACATACCTTTTGGGGAGCTGTGCTTCTGACAGAAATATTGTGCTGTATGATATGAGAAAATCAACTCCATTAAAGAAGGTAATCTTTTTAACAGAAGTTGATGGCACTAATATGCATACTGAATATGAAAGTAGTCTGTAACTGTTGGTGGTTTAGTGGTGGTCTTGGCAGTCCTGCAGTAATGGTTGGACTTGATGATCTTAAAGGCCTTTTTCAACCTGGTTGATTCTATGGTGGGAGAGAAAGGGAAGCTCTGAACTGTGAGTTCTCTGAGCTTTCATTGTCTAATATTGAGTCTTTTAACTGAGTTGCTGGGATTTAAACCAAACAGAGTTAGGGCCTTTTTCTGCATTCAAATGGGCTGTCAGACTCACTGTTGTAATTCTTGATGAAATGCCTGACCTGACAGCAATTTCACAATAAGAACTTTATGTTCCTGCATTGCATTCTGTCTGTGTGTGGGTTTGGTTTTTTTTTCTCTTTCTTCTTGCCAGAAGGAAACAAAGTAACTTTGAAAGTATTTAATTTTCACTACTGGCAAATCTTAACTCTGCTTTTGAACAGGTGTTTTGCTTTTGCATGGAGATAAACCCTTCCTATGGACACAGTGAAAATGTTCAGAAATCCTTTGCAGTGGAATCAGAATTGTATTTATATGTGGAATTTATCAATTACATGAAGATTTTTCTTTAATAGAAAGTATGTCTTTATTTAAAACAAGAACTCAGTATTTCATGTTAACCTTGATCAATCAAATTCAGTAGTTAGGAACCCCAGAACTATCTTTAAGAATTTTCTTCTTGAGGAACAGTATTCTAGTTTGTGAATATACACTCAGTATCCTAGTAGTATGTTACATACTGTTGGCAGTGACACTGATCTGATACACCCCAGAACACTACAATGGTATTTTAAATTGCTAGCACAATGATAATGGTGAGTAGATTACAACATGGTAGCTTCTACATCATTGTATGGCACTTGAACAAGGAATGGCAACTGTCCTGGAGAATTCATGAACTGCAATTTCAAAGATAATGAAGTGATAGTAGTAAGGGAGGATATCACAATGTTGCAATAGCTTTGCAAGTGGTGGTTTGCATTGTCAGTTAATAACTGTCTCTTGAGATAATTTAATTAGGTGTGTTTATAAATTGCTTACCTAAAGGTTCCTATAAATATGATGGAGAAGTGAAATTTTTCAGAAGTTCCATTTTACGTCTTGACCACTTTTAAAATTACTTACAGAGAATTTAGTAGTAGCACAGGTGAGCATATTATGAGGGACAGGAAGTTCTTGAGTTCCAATTCTAACATGAAAAGAAAATACTGTGTCATGTCACTATTCTGCCACAATTCTGTAAAGTAGTTGTCTCCAGTGGTAGGGAAGTTTTGAACTATAGCAAGTATTTTACTGCCTCTAACAAGGTAGCAATGTGTGAACATCTTTCAGGTTATCTTGAACATGAGGACAAATACACTGTGTTGGAATCCTATGGAAGCTTTCATTTTTACTGCAGCAAATGAAGATTACAAGTAAGTGTGACAGTGATAATCCTGATCATGTTGTTTTTAGTCTGTATCTCGATGATTTATCATCATGCTAAAATAAATATTTAAAAAAACTTTTAAATTTGGATCACTTAAGTAATAATCTGGAGAATTATAGCCTCATGTAAAGAAAAAAAAAGAGTTGGTAGTAGACTGCCTCCTTCTCTGTATTTCAGTATCTGGGGAGAAAAAAGCAGCTGAACCAGTGCAGGTGTAACTTGCAATGGGACCTGGAAAATAAATACTGTTGGACCAGTCTGAGGCAATATAAGTGTTTATTTTCTTGACAGCTTTTGTAAAGCTTGATATATTGTACTGATCAGCTTAAAAAAAATAAAAAAAACAACCCCAAACTAAAACCCAGACTTTTGCAAGCCAGTTCCAGAGTCTGCAATACTTACCCTCTCAATGTCTTAGGGCAGTTTTTTACTTTTTAACAGTACTATGCATGTGAACAGCTAATCTGATATTGAAAATGCTGTTGGTGTATTTATTTTAAAGCTTATATACTTTTGATATGCGCTTTCTTGAATCACCTGTGATGGTGCATATGGATCATGTATCTGCTGTTCTTGATGTGGATTACTCACCCACTGGGAAGGAATTTGTCTCTGCCAGCTTTGATAAGTCTATCCGCATTTTTCCTGTAGACAAAGGTCACAGCAGGTGAGTGATTTTACACCTTTCTCTCTTGTGTTATTCATTCCAGTATCCTTCTTCCCTAGTCCTCAAAATTCTTAATTAGTACATTAACATCTTCTTTGGGGCATTCACCTCCTGTGAATATTGAATTATTACTCTGTATATAACTTGTGATTGATGGGTCATGGAGTTGACAGATAATTGTGGAGTATGTATTAGAGTAGAACTTCTACTTAATGGATTGCAGTACTTTAGGCAGCTTTGAATTGAAATTACAGAGAGCTGCTGTTGTTGGGTGTACCCATTTGTGTTTCACAAAGATGAAGCTCATTTTATTTTCCTTGCTCTATATCTTTAATGTTTTTAGGTCACTTTGTACAGTATCTGTCACCACTTGAAGTTTGCAGTGCCGTACATCATTCTAGCATTTGGCTTTCTAGGGACTGTCTTCATCCTATATGGATGATTGCTAAAGGTGTTACATGAAAAGTGTTGTTATATGATCCTGAAGACCAGTTTGAGACACTTTTGTGATCTGTTTCAATACACTAATTACCCTTTGTTCATATTTTGTTAACTGGGCTTTGTCACATTGTCATGTGTCAATGCTTTGAATACCTTTCCCTTTGAATTATTTTTTCATGTAATATTTCATAAGGCAGTGTATTAAATATTTTGCTGAAGTTCAGATTGGATCTACTATGTCTTTTTTCCTTTTTTTTCCCCTCCAGTTTGATGAAAATTGAAGCCAGTTATCAGATCTGCCTGGTATCATTTGTTCTTCATAAACCTGCCTTCATTATTCTCTGTTGTCAGTTCTTTCTCTTTTTTTTTTTTTTTTTTTTTTTTTTTTTTATTTCTTTTTGCCTTCTTGTGAGAGGCATGAAAACATTCATCGGCCCATTGGTTTAGGGCTGAGGTGTGGTTAAATTTTCTCATTTAAGATTATACCATAAGGGTCATTGCTTGGGAATGGTGGATTATGTAAACANACTTTATTTTACTTCTAGTTGCCTTCCTCTCTCCAACTTTGCCCCTTTGCCACCCCACCCCGAGTTGCTGCTAAGTCAAGTTTATGTGGTTTGAGGGGTGGTAATGTTGAAATAGCGATTAGGGGAGAGGTATATTTTTATTGCAAGTATATGTATGCATTATTCAACATAGCTGTGTACTCCTGTACTGCATTAAAGATTGAAAGGGGCTGTTTATGTTTTCCTTTATGTCTAATCTACAGGAAGCTTTCATTTTTTCCTGTCTTGCAATAGTATTTTAAGTGTAATTAGGTATTGCAGGGGTTTTTTTGTTTGTACTATGGTTAGCAGCTTCCATGTTCTACAAATTTTCCTTTCTGTGGAACAGTAATGTTCACAAAACTGATGATCTGCAAGGTTAAAAGCACATCATTGAGGGGAAGTTTGCAGACCCCATAATGCCATAGCCTTATTCTACATTATAGCAGATTGCTGCCAAGGCCTGTGGAAGGAATTTTCTTTTTTGTGCAATGGCTATAAATCTAGTGAGCAAAAGCCTTACATATGAAGAATTGAGCCTTGTATAAGCTGATGGATTTCTGGGATACTTAAAATTCTTTAGAAGCTGGGCTTTTTCATAATTGCAAAGTTGAAATTAATCCCATGGAATAAAATCTCTAAATGGAAGATCTGAGCCTAAAAGAATCTTATTGTAGGGGGTCCTTTATCAGTCTAACCATCACACTTTGTTTGAATCTCTGTAGATAGATTTAAGATCAGCAGTGTTATAATAAGGTCAGATTTTTTTAAAAACTAAAAGTAAAAAATTACTGTTGCCTTCACCAGAATGCCTTCTGCTGTTAGAAAGGAAATGTTGGTGAGAAAAGTGATCTCTTGAAAATGTGTCTGCTTTAGGGAGGTGTATCATACAAAGCGAATGCAGCATGTCATCACAGTAAAATGGACTTCAGATAACAAATACATTCTGTGTGGCTCAGATGAGATGAATATTCGTCTGTGGAAAGCTAATGCTTCGGAAAAACTGGGAGTGGTAAGAGTTGCATTTTTCTTTTTGTTATAACAAGATAGGATGTTTGGGGGTTTTTTTTGTTAGTACAACTGGTTAGCCTATTCAAATGATAAAAGCTTTCTAAAGGGAAAATGTAAAACTAGTTTGATGTTTGTATTTAATTTGAAAATAAACATGTGTAGCGCAGCTCATTGCATTTACTGAAGCTTGCATAATAAAATTAAATTCCTCATTGCTACATGAGGTCACTTTCATGTTTTTTGGTCTTGGTTAATGTTAACAGTGGTCATCAGTTCTCAGTAAACTAAATTCTTTTATCTGGGTGCTGCAGGTGAGAATTTATCTCTTTGCACTAGAGAATACTTCTCATTTGCCATACATAAGTAATTCTACTGAAGTTTGGAGTTGCTGCTTCCAAAAAGTTTGACTGGCATGGGACTGGTTCATGGTCAGTTCATACCATGATAAACATATGCACTGTAAAATAGTTAATTTGCATCAATGCGTAACTGAAATTGTACTTAACCTATATTACTCTCAGACACAAAGTGGGCAAGGTAGTGTGGAGCTTGAAATCCATTTAATTGAAGTCAGTTTGAAGTGCTCCTAGGAGCAGATATCAGCCTAATTAGATACATGTCTTTACAGCTACACTTGTTCAAATTTTTATGTATATGTTTATGTATAGACAAAGCCAAAATGTTCTGTTACAGTTACCACTTGCATATATCCATCTGCACAGTTGTGGTAAAGCACTGAATGACTTTCAAGAATGAATTTGACACTTTGTCTGCTGGAATAATCCCCTTACGTAGCTTTGTATTGTTATGATATTTTGGAGTCACTTATGTTGCTTTTTCTGAGCTCATCAGCATAGCTGTCAAATAATGCTTGAGGAAATTTCTTCTTGATCTTGTGAAACATTGAAGAGGAGGAATAGGGAGCTGTAATTCAAGGAAGAATGTTGTAGGGGTGGATCCATTACATAGTTATGTCTAGGGCTGCTTTTGGTTACTTGAAGCTCCATCAGATTATAGTGTCTGTATAGGAGGGAGGTGGAGTGGAACTGGGAGAGGTGGCAGGTGAATGGCAGTGGTAGGAGTACTTAGGGCTATGATGAGGAAAGGGGTACTTTATGGATTGTTGTGTACTGTGCAGCGCTTGTTATGGAGTAGCACAGCTAAACCAATGTGTATTTTTAGCCATGGCCCACCATAGGTCTCTCATCTCTGCAATAGAGCTATAGATAAAAACCGCTGACAACTTTGTAGCCTGTACAATATTTGTGGTTACAGACTACTATTCAAATTTAATTTCTATAATGGAATAATGAAATAACTCTTTTTGTTGAGGTTGCTATCATTTTTTTCTCTTCTGAATTGATTTGTGGGATCCCATGGCAGGGGTGTTGGAACTAGATGATTTGTAAGGTCCCTTCCAACCCAAACCATTCTATGAGTTTCCCATATAGTGCTCCAGTCAGACATTTATGGGATTGAATATTGATCTAAACTTAACATTGACTTAAACTGATATTTACTTAATATTGAAATGAAGAGAATAATTAAACATCCAGGCTGCTATAGCTGTTGTTAATTTTTATTTTTTTTTTTTTTTAAGCACTGTGAAATTTTGTTTTTCAGAGGTTTAGAGAGTAGTTGTTGCTCATAGGACTTAAGAGTGGAATCTTTACACCTTATGACATTCTTGGATATACCTTGGAAAAGTTGCTTGGATTCAGGCAACTGTGCCAATCCTTGTTCCACCCAACCTGATAGTTCCTGTGATTCTTAATGTCAGAACTATTAACGGCTATTTATCAGGTTCCACTGTTGTTCTTTACCTGCGCCTTCCTTTTTAGGATTGGTGTTCTTATCTTCACAGACATATGCTTGCTCATTTTATAAATGTCCACTTCTTCCCTTGTCTGGGGCCATTTTTTTTACATTTTGAATATTCAAGGCTGAACGTTCGGTAATTCTGTCGGAAGTGTCAGAATGTCTTAAATGCTTAGTTGCTTAGTCTGCTGTTTTCCTTTGCTGAGACGATCTGGTTGAATGACTCATCCGAAGGTCACTGTATTTCTGTTATAATTGTAATATGTTGTATTTTAAGATGGATATTTTGGGGGTGGGGGTCGATGGAAACCAGTATCCTGATAGAAGAAGAAAAATAGTACTCTAACATTTTTTTCTTTGGTAAGTACTTAGTCTTACTTGGTTTTAGTATTGCTGGGTTCCAAGGAAGTTACAGTAAATACATACTTATGTTGCTACTGAGGAACATTTATCCAGTTGGAAAGTTGTACTTTCTGAATCATGGCTACCCTAGCTAGCAGTCATCGGTTCTGACATGCATGTTTCTTTTGGTTTTTAATGTATTTGGCATTGCACTCATTAAAAATCAGTGAAACATTAGAGTAAGAATAAAAGTCTCTGGAGGAGCCAGAGGCATGCTGTGTCTCCACTCCACAATTACATCTGCATGGGTTTTACGGAGGGGCAGCAGAACCCAAATCTCTCTGTTAGAGGTACCGCAGAAGTTGATTTAAAATAATTTGCAACATTTGTTTTCTCTTTAATAGAAGTTGATAAAAACATAAATAATTGTTATTACATAGGACTTAAAGCAGATGTTATTTTTAAAGCAGTAAATATCTGGCTTTGCATGTCCAGAAGCAAAAGGCTAAATTAAGCAAGGTTTTTAAGACTCTCCAGACTGTTCAAACCAAAAAATAGGGCATTAAGTATGTTTGAGGCTTTTCTACCTTTACTCTTGGAGAAGTTTAAGATTTCTGAAAAGATAAATACTTTGGTTTTTGAAGAAAAGAGGAATGCATAGCCTTATCTGAGTGAAAAAGCTGGAAAAGCAGCAGTATAGATTTCAGTTAACAGAGTAGGATTCTTACAAATAGATAGATTGGGTTTTCTGAATTGTAGTGAAAGCAGTAAACCATCAGTAAAAATTCAGTAAGCTGTACTGTTCTTCAGTCTATTGACACATAAAAAGATCTACATCTGCTACGTCTAAATACTTAGTAACATCACTTCTGTAACAGCTGCAAAATTTGGCTCTTACATTTCCAAAGTCATTAGGAATTAGAGCACTGGGCAACTGAAGAAGAAGAAGAAAACTTTCTGCTTGGGAATGATTTGTATATTAGGAAATGTAAAACTAGTGTGAGTGGGGCGTATGTTTGCCGCCTTCTTGCAAGATGCAGAAATAAAAGCTTTTGAGTAAAGACTAAAAAAGATAGGAAAAAGTGCACTAATAAGGCTTGGTTTTGATCTAGCAAAGTGCATTAGCAGGAGTGCATCAAAACTGTGCAAGTAATTGTATATCCTTTCAGCCTGTTCCTAGTATCCAGTTCTATTTTGCAACATAAGGCTGATAACCAGCAGTACAAGGTATTGTGTGACGTGGCAGTCTTTTCATAGTAATTTTGGGTTTGTGATTCAGTGCACATGTAACTTCATCCCTTGAACTATGACTTTGTGCCCTTAACATCTACATTATTTTTCTTTTTTTGTCATCAGTTTAGCTATGAAGAAGCCATAAGTTTTTGGTCCAAAGAAATAATGAGAAATAAACTTGATGTCAATAAATTTAGGCAGGTGCTTTAAACAGAGCAATGGAAAGAATGAAATAAAGACACAATATGGTGTAGAAAACTGCTGGGATACATTTGCATTCTGAAAATATGTTGTATCTCTGCTCTGTCTGCCCTAACCTAGAAAGGCAACCTGGTCAGGATAGATAAAAACCCATTTTGTATTCTCATGCTGAATTACAGGAGTCGAATAGTATGGAGTTTTAAATGCCACACAGTACAAATACAATCCTCTTTAAAAGAAAAAAAAATTTGTTAAAGATAGGTTAAAAGAAGCTCTTCAATCAGGGCTCTGGAAAAAATGCTTACCCTCCTGCTTAGATGGGAAAAATAACCAGCCTTTAGCATCAGGAGGAAGGAACGAGACACAGGCATTTTACTTGAGGACACATTCTCCCATTGCTGACAACTTAGTTGCATTTTACAGATAGTGTTCCCCTTTTTTCATTCTAGGTCTTTGCTGTGAAGTACTACTGTGATAGTGGCACAAATTGGCTGTCTTTCTGCTGCATGTTTGTTTCCCTCACATAGGAGGGAAGTTGCACATTCAGTTTTGGAATGTATGAAAAAAGGGTCATATATCATCTTTGAGCAAGTCTTCCACACGTAATGTCGTATAAATCCTAATTTATTATATTATAGAGGGTTCTAGTCCCTTTAAACAAAGTCTTCAATCCTGCTAAATCATTCTCTGTTTATGGCATCTTCTCCAGTTCACACCAGAATGGAAAGTAACACTGTTCTCTTCAGCTGTTTACATTGACCTTTGTAAAATGACTTGCAAGAGAGAAGTTGGAATTCAGCATGCTATTGCAGTCTGCTTTCTTAGCTCTCTGCCATCTCTCATAAATAGACAGAAACTTGTCATTACTGCAGAATTTTCTCTTACCATCGTGATGAGGGTGTACTTAGCACAGCCTGCTATATGGGGTGTTGGCATTTGGTGGCTGGACAGTAAGTAAGTCACTAGCTATATGGTTTTCTATATACCTATACTTTCTATACATTACACATAAAAATTATATCAGACTCAAAACTGAGCTACCTTAATCTATATTAATTTTTAAAATAAGATATCCTGGATATATCTTTAATTTACAGATTCACCTCTTGTCTGTAGAATCATCAAGATTACATTAAATCAGCAGTAATTTGCTCTTCTTAAATTAAAGGAAAATCATTGCATTTAATTTAAGTAAAAGCTCTTTAATTTGGATTATGTTGGCAGTTTTCTGCAGAGTGGGAACACTTGGGATTTATTGAGAGTGAACCAGCTATTTAGGTTGGCTCACTGTAAGGAATCTCAATAAAGGATAGAGGGGTGTGTAGTTTTAGTGTGTTAAGATTATAAAATATATTCACTTGCCATTTGAGAGGTATTGATAAATGTAGGTAAAGAGTTTTCTTTTTATTATTAAGAGTGTGGAGAAGTGGAGGTTAAGAGCATTATGTATTTCTGATGCCTGAATAAGAATTTTCTGAGCGATGAGCAGCTCTGCATCTAGTACCTGGGTTCTTTATTGTCTCAAAAGGAGAAACTCCTTTGCTGTGTTTTATTAATACTTGATTTCAGACCATTAATGGTATTTCAGACCAATATTATCTGAGTATGATACTTATTCTTTGAGAATTCATGAGATATTCTAACAGAAGTTACTTCTGTTCCAAAGTAGAGAAGAAATAGCCACTTGCTGATTTAGAAAGGGAAAAAAAAATCATATTTCATAATAATGATAATAATGTAATTGCCAAACTTGTGTGTGTGCAATAAAGTTGTTGATTTTGTCACTGGTTTTTTTTTGTTTGTTTGTTTTTTTGTTAGCATTTGAAGCTCAGGTTCTGTTTTTCCTGAGAAAGTAAGAAATTAGTGAAACTGAGTCATTTCCAAAGCTGAATAAATAATAGTTATCTGAAATACTGCTTTGCTTTTAGTGCTTTAGATGCAGGTAGTAATGGATTAAATAACGTGGGAGGGCAAAAGACTTGTGCCACTACTTGTTTGAAAGTATGAAGTGTTTTAAGATATCTGAAATACTGGATTTATAGAGCTTGTTTTGGGCAGGAGGGTAGAAGGAAGAAAATAATATTATTATCATCTGTTAATATTTCATATTAACAGACTTTCTGTTTATATGAAAGCTCACTAATCTGAAATGCCACTGGAATTCCGACAGATCTGAACAAATCCAAAATACATAGAGATTGATGTTCCATGTGAAGCAGTGCATGCTTTAAACAGAAACACAGCACACACAGTAGGTTTTTTTATCCTTTTGATAAATGTGCATTATGACCAAAGGAAATTGCCTGCTTGTAAAAAACAAATAAATACCCTCTGTAGGTTAGCCATCAGCACAAGGCATTTCTGACTTTCAGTGTTAATGGTTGCTCAGACATAATTTTAAACATGAATAAAATTAAGTCTTTTGCGTTTATTCTAACTTATCTGTATTTCATGTGTTTGTGATACCAAGATTTTTAGCTGCACGATGAAAGCTGGAACTCCCTGTGTGCCATATAGTCAAGCCAATACTTGAAATGTAGTATGTGTACAGTGCTTTCTAATGGATCAAGGCACTGGGTAAGATTTAGGCCACCTAAAGAGCTGTCTGTGAAGCTGTTCATGAAGACAATTAATTTATAGCATTTGTACTTATACTGGCTAGTTATTAAAATGCCTGCATATCTTTGTTTCGCAGCGGAAGTTGGTCGTCATTCTCAGAGGTTAGGAAAGCAGGCAGACTGATCAAAGAGGTTTTACTGTCAGCTATTTCTATTCTGTTCTTTCTCTAAAGCGTGTTAAAATCTGGTTTTCAGGGAGCAAAGTCAGCTGCTTCACTGAACTTTGATAATGTTTTATGTTTGATCATTGGGATATTGTTGGAATTGTAGGGTTTTAATACTTACCTACCTTAATTCTGAAATTCCTGTGGTGCCAGCCATTCGCTAGAAAGAAGCCATCTGAGTTAAAAGTTAGAATTTTGGTTTGTAGATAAAAGCAGGACAGTTATAGCCCTGTTCTTTTATACATGCTTGTTTGTGGTGTTTTCCCCACAGCTTGCACCACGAGAAAAGGCAGCTATGAATTACAATCAGAAGCTGAAGGAGAAGTTCCAGTATCACCCGAAGATCAGGCGCATTGCTCAACACCGTCACTTGCCTAAAAGTATATATTGTCAAATCAAGGAGCAGCGTATCATGAGAGAAGCTCGTCGGCGAAAGTATGTCTTCCTCTTCTGGCTTTGTTTTCTCTGTCCAGAAAATGCATCACTGTAGTGTGCTACGCAGAGCTACAGCGTGTGGGAGGAACAAGTTTGAGCTACTTTTAACATCTGAATAAGCGATCATACAATCATACTGGATTGATTAACCTTTGATTATAAGGAAAACACAGACAAGTGCTTGTGTCAGTGGGGACTGGCTGCTTCCCAAAAGTATAGTGAAAAAACAGGAGCAAATACCGTATTGAAAGGAACTGCAGTGTTCTGTTAAGCATGACGTGATGCAACATTGCAGGAATGGGCTGGTTTGGCTGTGTGGAGGGTTTTTTCTGTGTTGTTTTGCCGCTTTTTCTGGTGGGTTTGGTTGGTTTTTTTAATGCCAGACTCCAGGATAAGTGTTGTTAGTCATCTGGATACCATATTGGAATTTCTAGGAGCAGAAGGTGGCATGCTTTGCTGTAGCCGTTGAATTAACAGTAAAATGGAGAAGTGGTGGGTTTTAGTTACCTTTCTCAGCTGAAAGCCTCTACGAACTTGAGCAGCTAAGATTGACATGAAAACTAAGTAAGCTGAGCTCCCAAGAAAAGCCTTGATTTGAAACTTTGCTAAGTTAGCCAATTTTAAAGTTACTTTTCAAAGGGACCGTCCAGGTTCTTACCAGATGAAGCAGGTGGCTTTTAGTAAAAGCAGAGCAGTTCTTCTATTTTTTTTTCTAACTGTAGGAGATCTCCACTGGTGTCTTAAGGAGGAAGCTGGTAGTGGTTAAATCCTTGTGCTGAACACTGAACTTCTTTTTCTGTTTGTTTGTTTCTAGGGAACTGAATCGTCGTAAGCACAGCAAACCAGGATCTGTGCCACTTGTGTCAGAGAGGAAGAAACATATCGTGGCAGTAGTGAAGTAATTGTTTTCACATGTACAAAATGTCACAGTGAGAGAAAATGTCACTGTTGAATGAATTTACTGTACAAAATTAGATGGACATTGGTAAGACACCATATGACTTCAGAAACCTGGCTTTTCTTCCAAGTATACACATGCTCTGATTGCTCAAGTCATCATCTACCTTGGGTAGTCATCAGAATTGGCCCTGTAATTTTATTGCCATTTGACTGTCTGCTGCTGCTCCAACTCTGGGTATTGCAGCGGAGTTTGTCCATTCTGATATAAGCAGATAACATGGTAGTTGTTGGAGGATATCTGTAGTTGCAGTCCTCTTTCTCTGTACCATTATTACAAAAGAAGGATAAAATGGATTCAGATTTGTCAGAGGCAAAATAATTTCATTCCATAGAGTTATGAAATCAGTTGTCCTTATGCTGTGGCTTTGGGTTTGGGGGATTTTTTGTTTGTTTGTTTTTGTTTCATTTTGTTTGTTTTTGTTTTGTTGGTTTGGCTTTTTGTTACTGTTTCGTTTTACACAAGTCTAATAAAGTAGAGAAGTGGCCCTAAGGCAATTGACTAGATTTTGGTTATTCCAACTGACAAATATACTGCATTATGCTTATTACAGTAAGATAGCTTTTTTTTCTATCCAGAAAGAATTCAACAGGATTCTCAGACATCTCTAACCGTATTTATAGTTTTGTTCTGTTACATAACTTAACAAAGCTTTAGACCATTGAAGTTGCTAATGTTGATAATGACATAATGAATAAATACCTTTTCTGTTCAGCTATTTAATACTTCTAAAATCTGATTGAAAGATGACATAAATTGTATAAAACACAAACTTCTTCAGGTAAGATTTATTACAGGCCTTTATTTTAAGTTTGTATAAGAAAAATAAAAGCTACATATTTCACAACATACTTGTAGCCCAAAGTTCTTTTACTGTTTGTCTGGAAAATGCTCTGCTTCTCTTCCAATGGGAAGATACTGAAGATACTGCAATGATCAGAAAATTATGCTGCAGTTCAACGAGGCCTGAAAGCTTCTCTTGCAGAAATCTGAAATAACATAATGTTGCTTAACATCTTCCATACAAAAAGGTTTGTTTTGAGCCTATGCACTACTCTGCAGTCTGTAACTACACTCCCCCCAGCCATGATTTACAAATTCAATTATAGTAAACTTTGTAGTTTAATGTTTTGTTTTGTTTTTTAGTCTGGAAATTGAGCACTTTGAGCACCTGCCTTCCTACAGCATTCTGTTCAGTGTATCTACTGACACTAACATCCATATGTGTTTCTAGGTCTTAATCTTTCATTGTCTCTCCCAGCACTATTTGGGCAAGATTCCTGGATCATCATAGCAAAATTACAGCTGTTTGGTGATAAGAGGCTATAATGTACCTTTTACTCTCTAGATCACTTACCTTATGGAGTGATGCAGGAAGATCTGAAGAGCTGTAAGTAGGATGACAAGAAGCAGTGGGACAGATCAGGGAATAGACTGATGCTGGCTGTGTGCCTGTTGTACTAATACAGTGCAGTCTGTGCCAAATACAGTTTTATATCCTTCCGGAAGCACTGAGAAAATTGAGGGAGAATGTGCAGTCCAAAGTATGGCTTGTGACACAGCTGTAGTCAAGTCTTGCACGATTTGCAAAACCAGACTAATCTTCTGGAACATGACTACAATTTTTCATCTGTAACAGTTTAGCTTGAGTTGATGTAGTTGGTTGTTGATTTGTTGAGTCATGATAACCTCTGGTGTGAACAAGTCATGCTACCTGAAATCTATTAGCTTTGGTGCAGAACTCCAAATGCAGCTAGAGAGCTTTCAGTTCTGAAGCTAAGTTTGTGGTGTGGATGGAGCTCTGCTGCATGAGCCATATCCAAAGGTTCTCTTTGTGTTCAGACCTTTGTTCACTATTGATTCAGATAGACCCACAAGTGGAGCAGCTGAAAGGATTGGGGTCAGCTAGAAATGTTGCTGTAGAGATTGTAATAACTTGCTGAAAAAGGGAATTTTAAAGTTAGAGGGGTACTTGGAGGCTGTGTATTTGGGTGTGAATTCTTTTTTCCAAATTCAATGGGTATAACCTTCTACAGAGATCTTAGTCTTCATCAAGTGAGGCACCTTAATGGCATTCCAGGCAAAAATCTGTTTTCCAATATCAAATCTTTGCTACTTCAAGAAACATATTAGTTGTGAAACCAGTGTAGGTGAGGTTGGATGTCAGTCATTTGGAATTTTGCAGTTGTTTGCAGTCTGTTCGGGGGATCCCTGGCCATGGATTTGCACACTGTTGGGCAAGCTGCTGTTGATTGGTCCCTTTGGGAAACCCTTACAGTTGCTCTCTAATGCTTTTTGCATTCAGCTACCAAAAAATACATAATTGCACAATACTCAAAGTAAGGTTTTCGAGCTTACTTATTTAAATAGAGCTGTTACCAAGCTGTAGCTCTGCTTGCCAGAAGTTCTCATATAAGTGTCACTGGCCATCACTGAAGTGGTTTAGAAATTACATTAAAAGAGCTGGAGCTATTAATTTCTTTACTTTCTTCTTTTTGGTGGTTTGTTTTGTATTTTTTTCCCTTGCTGATTTGAGCTGTGTCATCAGGCCTCATCTTACCTTAAAGGAGTTACCTAGATTTATTTAAATAGTTATATGCAGAGAGAATACAGATACATGCATCTGCATGTATGCGCACCTGAGTGTATGTAGAAAAAAATCCTTAGCAGCGAACAAGATACTGAAAATACAAGTCATCTGTTAATGATTGCCTTAGAAATTTCATTGTGGTTGATTGAGAGGAGGAAAAATAAAAGGGGGGGAGATGATTGACAGTTTTCTACAGTGCCTACATACCCACTGGTTAAAAAAAGCTAACTTCTGTATATATTCATACTTCAGGAAGATCTTTAAAGACTGTTTTGAAACAGAAATAACTTTTTTAATACAGAAATATTTATATCCATATTTATAGCATTGGTGAATTTTAGCTGTTTCATGATAAAGATCTATGGAGTCATTCCTGTTTTATCATAGCTAGGCTACATAATGATATGGATATTTCAATAGAGTATTTTCTTTTACTCTGGGTATATTCTAGATACCTAAAAGAAGCTAAATTGCCACTCAGGTTTCTGAGGTATATTATGGAAATTGATAAACATTGTACACCAACTAAAAAATTCCACAGAAGTGTTTCTGCCAGTGTCCATGTGGGTAGTATTCACTTTGTTCATGGTGGCAGAATCCCCATGCCTATGGGACTGGGGCAGTTTTACTTCAGTTTGGGTCTCTGCTATGTGCTGTAGGGCAGCCCATGCAGTGACTGGCATTCACCCTCTCTCTCCCAGTTGCTGGCGCCTAGACCCCTGAGTCGTGACGTGCGGTGCTGCTCCAGTGGCTCATACTTCTTCCTGCTGTCCCACTTGTGAGCTAGTCCCACTTGAAGTTTTCTGGCATTGACATGTAGACATCTAAACATACAAGATCTGGCACACAAGACCAGTTAGCAACAGGGTGTAGTAATGTCAGATGAACTGCAGTGGTGAAGTGCCAGGATCGTGCATTGAAGTGGAACTGGCAAGCTGACTACCTGGGACTAGCCCCCTTTATCCTATTTGTTCTTGTTTTTATTTTGCTTGTTTCTGTCTAGTCTATCATAGTCCCCCTATTCACATACACATCCTTTCAGAAGTTTTGTATGTTTCTTCAATCCCCTTAAATTCCCAACACAAATTTTACATGATGTCCAAATTCTCTGTTCTGTCCCTAAATTCTCACCCCCATGTATTCTGTAAGAAGTGTTACACCATTTAGGTAATCTGGCTTTCTAGGGAGTTTCCCACACTTGTTTTTGTGGGTTTGGCACCAGGAACAATGATCTGAATCATTCTCCTTTGATGGTTTTAGGACTAGTGAGTCAGTGTGCTTGGTTTTCATTTGTTGTTCTGATCCTTGCCATGGCTTTGTGTTTAATTTCCTTAGCCATTAGTCAGATAACTTAACAAGCTCTGTTACCTGAAAATACCTCTGCAGAGCCTTCTGATCCTAGTTACGGACCAAGAATGTGGTGGTTGGAGTAGAATTCACCTTGCTTAACCTTGTCTACATCTAAGGTGAACAGCTTTGTGTACCTGATCTCACTCTATACTTGGTGGAGATAAATGGTTATTTTAGGGTATGTTTTTCCCATATTTCAGATATTTGTATCATGATTTAAACCTTTATTTTACAATTAACATTGTGATATTAAAGGTGGCTAGTTAATGTATGAATATCTGCCTAGGTCTGGCCAGAATTCGGCACAGGTTTAAGATGAGCAAAACCAATGACAATTGGACACCTTGTGCAAGTTCTTGTCTTCTGTCCAGCATTGCAAAAGTTTAAAAGTGTTTGAAGAGAGATGAATGAGGCTCTGTAACTGAGGACAAGGAAATTTCTGCAGATAATGGTTTGTGGAAAACTTGAAGAGCTCAGTGTTATACTGGAGAAAGATGGAAAGGCGTTTGAAGATGAGGGACTTTAATTAGAATGAACAGACTGTTGTGCTCACCCAGGACTTCTGAGGCTTTAGAAGGTACATCAAGAATTCTAGGGCAAAAAGATCATAGTTGAAATACCATCAACTGAAAGTAGTTCTGAAAGTGTCATTCCTTGCTGTATTAAATGAAAAAAACACACACTTCCTGAGTTGAAGATCGTGTCCTTTATACACAGTTTGAAACAAACTTAAGAACTTATTTTCAAAGGTGAGGAGTAATCACTGTTAAGCAGAGCTGCGTTTTTCACTGGCTTGAAAGTTTGACCTGGGATCTCTGGGATTTTAGGATATAAGGTGGAAGATCTTGGGTTTTGAAGTTTTTTCTTTCATTAATAAATGTTACTATGCCTAATGATTTCATTTTGTCCAAGTCTGGAGCTGTCTCAGCAGAGGCAAATGATGTGTTCTCAGTGGGTAGATGGGTATGATTAGGAGTTTATAGCATGCTGCATCATGTTTTCTACTTTTAGGGCTTGTGTGGGCAAACCCAGAGATCCTTAAGCAGACAAAAGAACATTGCTGATTATTAAGAAGATAAATGGATGGACTGTCATTGTAAAAATGTGATTAAAACCCACAATAAGATAGAAATGCACAGATTTAATATAGATTTAGAAGACATGCTGCACTCACATATTGTTATTATTATGAGACTGACAGCCAAGCCTCTAGCTTGTGTCCAAGCACAGAGGCTTTACTTAAAGATGTGACTTTTTTTCTAAGAGCTTTACTGTAGAATAACATTTTTCTTAGCAACCTGAAAACCACCATTATTTTTCAGTGTAAAAACAGTTTAAAAGCTGTCACAGCATCAGGTGCAAGTGAACAGTGGGAAGAAAGGGTAGGGGATCTGTTACATCTGCTGGGAGAGGCTGTTGCGTCAAGCACTTGCACAAGATGCCTCCAGTAGTTTGTGATTGAGCCAAAGCTTCTCAACAGCTGCAGAGTCCCAGTCCCAATGCTTCTACTTCTGCTTCCTGTGGCAAGCATCCCAGCAATGTTCCAGCATCACTCATTTCACTTTCACTGTCCTGAAAGACCAGCTGTTTGCTAGTTTTCTGCACTTTGTGATCCAGGGTAGAGACTGGATAGTAGCTGAGGATGAAATCATTCCTTTGTATTTGTGAAACTCTTTTGATCAGAGTATTGCAGATTTTCCATCACTACGGTTTTCCTTCTCTCCTGTTCTTGTTCACTTCCCTACTTCCCTAAAAAAGAACCTTGGGAATTCTTCCTTTCTCCATGGTCATCTTTGCCTTGGTTGTATCACTTAGCTTTTGCTAACCAGAAACACTTCTTTCTTGAGATTATTTCTACCATACAATATTACGTGGTGGAGCATTGCATTGAATCTCTTCAAAATGAGGATCGTTAAGCTCTGGATGACCTATGGTCACATTAATCATTTGTAAACACCTGCAGACTTACACTATGGTGTGCATTGTGTTTGGGATGTGTTAGGGGAAACCTGGCCTAAAAAATGCTTGTGGGATAAGAAATGAGGAGAGCTAAAGGAGGATTATTCCCAGAATATGACAGGGTTTTGCAAACTGGACGAAGGGGTGGGGTTTGGCATGGCAGGATTTGGGAGAGCTGCAAGGCACAGATGGGAGGAGCGTGTCCGCAGTTTTCTCACTCAGTTTGAGCAAAGGCTATAGGGAAAAATCAATCTCTTGTGTTGTAAGAATATAAGGCAAAACATCTAAAAGGCCTGTGTTTGGTGGTGGGGTTTTTTTCCCCGCAAATGGGATAATCCAGCATTTCAGTCTGAAGGCAAAAGATTCATTGGCTCAGCTGGATATCTAAAGGTATCGTATTTATAGACCAGCTATTTCAGGAATGGAGCCTGTGTTCTTTCTCATCACTTAAGGCAAAATATAACCTTGGCAAACAAAACCACTGGCAATATTTGCAGTTGCATCATTCTCAAGTGGGTATTTAACATCAGAATATGTTAGGACATTCATGATAAGCCACTGTTTTTACATAATCCTGTCAGTTATGGCTGTCCGGTGGCAGCAGTACAATATCTTGAACAGAAAACATTCACTGTCACAAGCTGAAGCACCATGGAGTAGATAACTGGATTATGATATTGATGTCAAACTGTGGAATAATCTTAGTACAGTATTTGGGTGTCTAAATATGATTTAAAACTAAGGTTCAATCAGAAGAGGGTTTTTTTTCCCCACAGGAATAAAAAGAATAAAAAAAGAATCTGGCTCAATGACAATTCCTTAAATTATGAGCAATGCGTAGTAATTTGCTTCAAAAGACAAATGCCTTTATGGATTTGGTGCCTTATTCTGTGGAGAGTCTTTTATGTGAACTGCCCTAGACAGAGATTGTGACTGAGCTCTGTACACTGAAGAAATGCCTTGAATTTTGGGCTGAGTCAAAATTCAACTGCGCAGTCATGCTAAGGGATACATTTATGGTGGCAGATACAGAAAAACGTGGCAGAAGAGATTAGAACTAAACACTCAAAATATACATATGTAAAAAAAATCTGTTAAAATGTTTAGTAACCAAAGATTTTATTCACAAGGTGGAGAGAGCTGAAATGGTGTGCAGTGGGATGCTAAACTAACCAGTTAAATCATTCAGTGAGAGAGCTGAAGGAATAAACTGCAGATCAGTCAGGTTCTCATTTATCCATCTGTTTTAATTCAACCCACTTTTTATATCATCAGAAGCAGAAGATTTCAGCTGCCTTTAAGCTGTGCTATCAGAAGCTAATGCCTTCACAGTTTGCCACATTTTCTTGCAAAACTGCTGCTTCAGTGACTGCTGAAAATGTGCCTCTCGTTTTCTTGGCTTTGGGAATGCCAAAGTTCCTGTCATGGGCCACCATATGAAAGTGTGGCCAGTCCAAGAACAGGGCCTGCTTTATTCTGTGCAACTGAGGAAGCTGTGAGTAACCAAGGAGAATACCAATGCTGGAAGCAGTTTTCCAGCCATTCCTTCCTGACCTGCAGGTGTATGTTTAATTCATAGCTACAAAAGACTCCTAGCTTGTCATGGAGGGCGTTAGATTTCCCTGCTGGAGGCCAGCCATGGAAAAGCAAGGCTTTCCACTTGAGTCAGTTACTCACAGATGCAATCATGCAAAAGTTGCTGGTTTAGTAAGTGAGCTAATGGCACTTCTCGACTTTCCTCTTATGGAGCAATACAATCATCTGAGGCCACACTGGTTTTCAGTCACCACCTCTGGTTTTTGACTTTCTGGTTGCAGGGCACTTTATTCAGTTGTGAAAGTTCTTTAGCAACACATTTTATATTGATGTCTCCAGGAGGGAGATATCATCAGCAATGTCCAGACCTACACATGCAAGACCTGATCGCAGAGTTGCACTGTCTTGGGGATGAGCTACCTCCAAAATACAGTACATTCGATATTAACTCCAAGATAACTGGTTAGAGAACAATTTAGGTATGTTTGGTATGTGCCATCCATGTCTTGCTGGTGTACACTGTTTTTTCAGTAACAATGCATGCCTAAAAATACGGTTCAGTAATCTGCTGTTCCCGAAGTACCTGAAGGTACAGGGATGTTGCAAATCCAATTCAGTGTAAGTATGTAGAATTACTTTCTGGGGATGACTGTGATGCTCTGTCAGCTTTATGCTCGCTAAGTGTCTTTCAAGTAGTTTTTTGAAGTTTTTCTACATTCTTCTACAATGAATTCTGTTGTCCTCAGTTCAAGATTTAGAGCATCATTTTGTGTTCCTTTTGCTGTGAGCAGATCTGATCTGTTTTACCCTACACTGTGCCTTCCAATTCTTCATTTTTAACCTATTTTCAGCTTACTGCAAGATGATTTTCTCAGTCATTGTCTTATTTGGAATATCCAAATTGATTTCCCCCCCAGGTGACAGGGCAGTTTCAGTACACAGTGAAGGGCTCCTCTTTAATTTGGTGGGGGGTTTTATTTTTTGTTGGTTTTTTTTTTTTTTTGTTGGTTTTTTTTTTATGGTAATAATGTTTCATTTGTTTTTTATTAATTTGTTCTAGCTGTGATTAAAATCACCTGCAAGCCTTTTGTGGTTGGAAGACAATCCTCAGGAGTCTCCTTTTTGCTGCCTGCCAATGCGATTGTCCTTTATAACCATTTATTTTTTCATTTTTAATAGTATTTCATCCTCAGCATTTGGGAGGTTCTGCTTTGCTTGTCCCTCTCTGATGATGCCACTCTGTAGGACTGCAGCAACCCACCCCTCTTTTTTCTAGCCATTGAAAAATACTAGACAGTTCCTAGTTCTACTAAAGTGTTTTGCTGAAGAGCCTCAAAATTTGTTTATAGGAAAGCTGAAAATGATGCCTCTCTGTGGAAAACTTGTTTTTCAACAACTGACATTTAAATTCCATACATGAGTAGTGATTTTCTTATTTTCTTCTTCTGCAAGTGTTTGGTTTAAATTTATTTCCATGATGACAGCACATATGTCATGCTCACTGTTGGCACATACGACTTCCATGCCCAAATATACAGAGGAACAAGCAAAAATTTCTGCAGGTTAAAGCCTGGTATGCCTGTGCTTTTGTTATAACTAGACTGATGTGATTTTTGTGGGCAGAAAAGCATGTTCTTGTCACCAGTGGATGATTTAGTTATCAAAGTTGGATGAGCTGTTCATCAATGCTGCTGTGTGAAGAAATTCCAGGTACCCAAGTCATGTTCAGTCCGTAATTAGTTGTCTCTACTCTCCCATTCATGCCCAGCCATGTCAAGGAGAGTGCGCTGCTGCTAATGAGGTGCTGTAAGATGTTTTAGAAAGTGGTTTTGTATCATGGTAGCACTTTCATCCTCGCCTACTACTTTGAACTGTGTACCTGCTCCTTTGCTATTAATTGGTTCCTTGTCTGTCTCGCAGGGCTCTTTACGTAGTGTCACTCACAGTGAGTGCAGCTCTCCCTTTCCCTCCAGCTGGGGAACCTGAGTAGTTCATGATTTTATTATTGTTCTTCAGTTTGATACAATCTGTTCCTGACCATCTGTACCCGCTCATGCTGAGAATATCAATACTGTAATTTTCCGTCTCCCTCATAACTTGAGCTAATTGTCCCAGCTTGCAGCATTGTATGTACATGCCAGAATCTTATACATAACATGGAGTGACTCTGGAGTAGCAGCTACTTAAAGGTTCAAGAATCTTGCTGAGGTAGGATTGGACTGATGCTTGTTGCACAGATTCATTTGGGACTATGCACTAATCCAAGGAACTGAGATGGAAATTGTCATGGAGACAAAGCGAAGACTTAGCCAGTAGTATTTTTAAGGAGGAAGGTGGTCAGCCTTGCATTCAGCTCCCACGCCTGAAGAATTGAGAGAGGAATCTTTATCTGGCCTCTATCTTTGTTATACTCAGCCTTGGTAGACCTGTTGGGAGCTTACAAAATCCTGCTGGACATAACTCCTTGGATCAGAGTCTCCAAAACAACCCAACACAGCAAGGTACTAGTTTCAGGAATGGGGAAAAATGTGGGGTTGCCTCCATGTGTGGGGTGAGTGCGTGTGTATGTGCTCCCCTTAATTCTGTCAATTTGTATTTTAGTATTCTCAGAATTAAGAAGGTTAATTTAGCTTTTCCTCTATTTGTTCATATCTGCTGCTTAAAGGATTTTGAAAATCCTATTCTCAGCCATCAGCTAATTGAATTCATATTAAAAATCCTATGACTGCTTCATATTGCTGCTGGACTACTTTGTTACTGGTTTTATGAAATTATTTTTCTTCAGATAATGTCTTGAAGTAAAATATTTCTAAATGATGTGATTAGAAATTTGACAAACTGGGTCCTTTCAGTATTTAACTAATCCTTTGGGTCCTGCAGACTCCTATATTTGTGTGTGCGTGCATGAGAATGTGAGGGAAAATAAAGATGCATAATGGTTTCAGTAATGTTATAAACCACAGGAGTGAAGTCCTGATAGTGTATGGTCCAGTTAACAGAAAATCTCAACAGAATTTTCTCTCTATAAACCAAAATGTCTGTTGCTTATTTTCTGTATGTGGTTCTGACCCATGAATCTGTGCCCCCTAGAGGTTTCTGTTCCTCCTTGAGTCATGCAAATATTGCCTGCTGTCACCCCAGATCTCACTTTCCCCAGTGATTAGCTCTGCTGCACTCTATCCTGTTGTCATGTGGGTTTTTTTTTTTTTTGTGTCATGTAATGTCACCATTTTGGGGAAAGAAAAAAAAGTGTTGATTTTTCTTCTTTTTTCAAAAATAATGTCTTGAAGTAAAATATTTCTAAATGTACCAGCATTGGGTAAGTACAAGAGACAATCAGTGTATACATGATGCAGGACCAAGCAGGAAAAAAGTTCATGTAAACACAATCAGAATACTTTAGGCTACTTTCTTCATGCTACCTTCATCCTGCTTCTGAGGGTGAAGGTCTGAGCACAGCAAAACATCACTGATAAGCATATGTGGGCATCATCAGATAGAGACACCCTCCCTATGGAAGGGTTTAGTCAAATAATGAATAGGTTTCCCTTTCCTTTTTAAGCTATTCTCTGCTGGGGTAAAGCAAAACAGAAACCTTTTATATGCTTCTCATCCTGTGTGCTAATACAGAAAAGAACATGACATAAAGCAACAGAGTTATTGTTGCTCGCTATGAAATCATGGACAGAAAGGGTATAGGCTTCTGGGCACTAGCAGATGAATGTACAAAAGCCAAAAATGCTACATCAGGTAGACAAAGTCCCAGAAGGCAACTTTCTGGCTAGAAAGGAGAAACAGTTCCTTGTCAGAGAAGCAAGCAGCCTTGTGTCCAAGATGTCTTCTATTGAGTTCAGGGTGTGAGTCAGCAGTGTCATCACTAGCTGCTCTGCAGTAGTCTGCTACTATGAGTTAGATACAGCTCTTTATTTTTTAAATCTTTGGTTTCATCTGCTGAAGGACAGAAGGAATTTAATAACTACCTCTGTAAAAGAAAGATTGAGGTGTTGTGCCATGGATGTGCTTTCAGTAATGGCCAGATTGGCAAAATCTGATTGCCTATTTTGAAAATCTGACTTATTTTGAAATAAGGCTTTTCATATTCTGCTGCCTAAATGTCTTTGAAATCAGATCAAATGTCTCATCTGGTGGTCAATGAAGGGAAAAAACACCCTGGTTGGTGAAAGGGCTGGAAGGAATATTCTGTGAGGAGCAGCTGAGGATTTTGGGCTTGTCTAACTTGGAGAAAAGAGGGTTGAGGGGTTACCTCATTGCTTTCTACAGCTTCAAGAAAAGGGGAAGTGGAGAGGGTGGTGCTGAGCTCTTCTCCCTGGTATCCAGTGACAGGACACATGGAAATGGTTTGAACCTGTGTCATTGGAGGTTCAAACTGGACATTAGGAAACACGTCTGCCAAGAGGAACAGGTTTCCCAAAGTAGTCAATGCTCAAACACACATAACTCATTTTTCTATTTTTTTATGAGTATGTTTTGGACATGGGTGTTTTACAGGCTACTCTTTATGGCTTTTGAACTGCTGACAGCCATTAATGCTTTTGAAAATAATGGTGGATAACGGGTGAATGGATACCTATAAAATCCATAGTATCACCAACAAAATGCCATCAGTTGTTATGGATGATTTCTTACTTTCTATCCTTTGAAATGCCTGGCCCAGTGGAGAATATGTGCATAGAAAAGTAGCTGCTCATCAGAACAGCTCGTATTCAAGGCAGAAATATAGGAAAGAATGCACCCAGATAACTAGAGGAATTTATTTGGGTATTTACTGATGACACATTGATGGAAAAATAAAAAAACTTATTAACCTAGTCACTGTTATGGACAGAAGTAATTACAACAGTAATGAGATCAGCATTGTGAGGACAGGACTGCATTACTGAAGCAACTATAAAAATCTTGCCCTCAGTGGAGCTGGATACCTTCTTGCTTTTGCACATGCAGCAGATTTACTGCCCCCTAAATTAAGATGTAGGACAAATCCAGTTCACAGTCTGGTTGATGCTAGAAAGCTTTGATGCCTGCTCATTTTGATCTACAGGAGAGCGTGTAAGTTTGCTGTAGAAACCTTCCTTTTGCAAAAAGTAGAGATGAGCCTGGCAAGTTTTTCTGTGCAAGTGTATCCTGTTCAGGCTTGTGGTACATCAACTTTGTAGCACTAATCTGAATTGTAATATATTAGTTAATGAAATACTGACTAACCAGCAGTTTTAGCTCAGTATTGTGTATATATGTATATACAATATACAAAGTATATTGTACATTCCAGGTGTTAGGGTAGTTACTAGTTCTATTGTTTTCCTTTAAAACTCATAAACCCCTGCATTTGGAAGTGTCATCCACTGATTTTATAGTGGATGTAGTCCCTTTTAAAAGAGGAAGGGCAGGCTTTGACAGCTAAGAGTCTAAAGTATTGTCTCACTAAGAGATTTGTGCACAACGTAAGTGTAACAACTCCCTTTACAATCAAAGAAAGAAATTCACTTTATATACATATACCTCTTCAAAATGCAAAATGAAATGTCAAAAATGAGCTCATGTTTTTACTCCTTCCCCTCTACCCTTTTCTTTGCAAGACAATTCTTCATAAAGAGTGCGGTGTTTTTCTGTCCACTGTGAAAACAAACATGGCCAAGCTGCTGCTTTTCCTACTTGCCTATCATCAGGAAAAGCTGGAAATAAAAATACCAAAGTTATAAACCACTAATGTTTTAAACATCTCTGCTGTCTGACAGCAATCATAACATATACTTTCCATGTCAGTTTGTAACACACTGTAGCTAGGGAAGGTAATAGTTGTACTCAGAGGTTTTTTTCCTTAGACTAATATTGTAGTAAAAATAGCCAAGCTTTTCTGCACATGAATCCCTTCTCAAGATGTTTTGATTTCCTCCTTATTAGGAAATCATGCTGAATGTAATTATATTAATGTAGGTAGTGAATGAATCTTGGTTTACTCATACTTGTGCTTTTAAGTATGGCAGGATCCTGGTCTGGAGAGCCAAGCACAAAGCAGGCATTTTCATGTTACCGTGCGCTTGCTGACTCTCATTTGGCCTAATGCAGTTTTTCCCTTAGCCTAGTAAAATGCCAGAGTTGATTAATGTATATCAGTACTATTCTTCATAAACTTTTCATGCTGCACAGTTTTATTTTATCTGAGGTATGTCAACTCCTATCCTGAGGAATTTTTTTCAGGAAAACAGTACTAGAAAGTGTCAAGTAAGTGCTAATGATTTCAATACACAGGAAAGAAATTGTTTTCCAATTAGACTTTAGCTTTTGTTATTCTAGTGCCTTCTGTCTCTGGAGGATAAAATGAACTTTCACAATTTACTGGCGCCTTTTGTCATGTACCAGAGCCAAAATTGTAAAGAAAGATTGTTTGCTTGAATAAAAGAATTAAAATTGCCTTCACCCTTATGCTTTTAGAAGCAGTTTAGCAGTGCTGCTACCTCTGCCTTTACCTATTTTTTGAATTAATTTAACTTCCTGATTAATTTTCTGGTCATTTGGCAGATGTGAAACCTGGATAGGTAGATTTCTAGATCGAAAATACCATATGCTAAGCTTTAATTATCATCCCTTTCAGACATGTGTTCATTATCAAAGCTGCTATATTCCAGGTCTGTGAGAATTAACCTTAGTTGAAAATCTGAACAGCTAAAGCCCAGCTGCCTTTGGATTTTGAGGAAAATGAGCAGCCAAAGCACTGTTTTCTTTCTTTTTCCAACAGAGAGGCCACAACTTAAACTGAGTGCAGTGCAAGCAGAACCTTGGTAGTGCTGGTTTTGCATGGATGAATGCTACCTTGAAAACTTCTTACTCACATTTCTTTAGGGAGAATGCTTACAGTTCTTCAGCAATGCTGCTCCACCTCCAACACCCTCTATCCTTATTTGAATTCAAAGATCATCTTAATTATGATAATATGCATGGAAAAATAATAACCTTCCACATTTTTAGTGTTGCTACATTTCTCTTACTGCTCTTTTCTCATTTCAACTTGATACATTTGTTACCCATGCTTTGCATTTTGCCTATGGCTCTCTTAGCTTTCTGTGGCAACAGGCTGTTATCTGTACTATTTTTTCTATCGATATCTAGAGCACAAGACTCTTCATACATGAGTAGGTTTTCTAGGCATCACTGTAATAATAATAACTCAGAATTCATTATAAAAGTAATTCATTATTACATTTAATAATTAATTGAGAGAATCACATAACTTAAAAAGGGGGGGGACACAATCATTTATGTCTGGTATAAAATCAGGAGATTTTGGACTTTCAAGTTGTCACTATAATAGAAGTGAGTGTATTTCTGAGATCTGGTACAGGATATTCTGCACCAGCTCTGAAGGACAATCTTATGACTGAATGAATAAAAATCACATGGTACTTAAGAATGCTGGTGTTTCTTCTGAAGCAGCCTGAATTTCAGAAATGTAGGAGGGGTCAGGGAAGAGGGATCTGAAGGCAGCAAACAGGGAAGGCAATGCTTCTTCCATATCTTAAAGGGACATGTGATAACGTTCCAAGCAGGCACTGTGCCAATGTGAGACCACGCTTTATGTGTCAGATAATGACTATATACTCATTATTTTGAATTTTGAAACCACAGTAGTATGTGACAACTTGGAACAGTTAAGAGAGAAACCAAAATGCCCAAGTTGGGGACAATTTTTAATACCAGTGAAGGTATTAAATAGTAGTGAATGGCTTGTGAGTGACCAATAATGACAGAGTCTTGTATAGTTTTGGTAGGATTCTTGAAAATCAGTTGGACAATTGCAAAGCTTGACTTATTACTATCAGGGCTTGTTAGAATACAGGAATTAACCTATTGCCCAGTTACTCAAAAACATTGGTGGTACAGGTCAAGAATTAAACAGAAATGTATAACTGAAGAACTCTCATTATGCAGGAAATTTTAGCTTATTTTAAAGATTCCTCCTTTGAATTTCAACTTACTGAACAGCAACCAAAAATGAATCTTCAAATTCAAATGGAAAATACTGAATAAGTTTAAGATCCTGTAAAGACTTTGCCTACATCTCCAGTTCAGCATGTTATATGTCACACCTAGTTCAGTCAGCATATTTCAAACTGAGCATGTGAACAGAATTACATGAATGAGATATGATAAAGGTTTTAGAACTGATCATAGTTACCATCTTATGGACAGAATGTCTACCAGTGAAACTAGGATGGGCTATTTCATTGAGTGTAGTTGACAGATGGGTATGGGCAATTCTGTGTAAGTTATGGATATGTCTCTCTTGTGAAAAATTAGAGTAACAAATAAAGAAAACTAAATTTTACCCATAAATATTTGGCATTCTTCAAAACACTTGTGTGAAGATATCCAACTGAAAGAAATTTGCTTGGGGAAGAAAAAAATGCATATAGAGTAAGCAAAATTCTCCTGATAGAAACCAAATGAAAATGTAGGTGATACTGTACAATGTAATTAGCTTCCTCATTTTGGACAGGAAAGCTGGGAAAGATCCAAGACTGCACTAGTAAAACAGTAAACAATGGTTTGATAGCACTTAGTATAGGACCTAGGACTCACAAATTGTTGCAATGTAGTTTTGCCCTTCTTCAACAGGAATTTGAGAAGCCCCTTGCAAAATATCTCCAGGAAGAGTCCTACAGGATGCATTTCTTGCTGATTATACATCAGATCTGAACCACTGAGGGTCTGAGTACTGGAGTTTTTCAACCAAGAACATGTTTTTCATTTTCTCCATTCACTGATACATAGCAGAATACTTAAGTTTTTTTTCATGTCAGCTATGTAAAGATGTTTTCCAAATAGAAGTTTCAACTTGGGACAAAAATAATGTAAAGAATTAGTTACATTGGATTTTCCCTTATACAAAGCATTATAAAGCAGATGACAGTATTACCTTTTCAGGAAAAAATTACACTTAGCATGTTTGAACAATGAATCTACCAACTCATTTACTCTTGTAGTTGCTGTAATGAAGTAAATGGGAGAAAGTGTAATGAGACCCTTAGTGGAAAACATTTTGTGGCCATATATAAAACCAGGTTGCAATACCACTGTTTCCTTGGGAACCTCTCTTGTCTAACAGAACTGGAATGGAACAGAAAAAAAGAAATGGGTGTCAAGAAACTTGTATAAATAACCATGCTTGTGTCAGTGTATTTAAATGACTTAGAGAAGCCACCAAAAGCCATATATCACATAATTTTGATATATGACTGGAATGAATTTTCAGTTGTGGATTATACAGTGGAAGAACAATTCCAACAGAAGAATGTAAAACAGGGATGAGAATCTGTTTTTTCCAGAGTATGATAGTGAGTTCAGATCAAGAGCTGAGATGGACAGGAAGGGCAGGTACCTGAGACACGTGAATGTGAAGGTCAAAATTTATAGATGTTTCATTACAGAGGGAATTACAAATGAATGCTCCTTAAAAATAAGTTTTATAAATGATCATACTACATGGTAATAATTTGTCTTGTTGGTTGACTGCGGATTATTGTAGACACCATTACTCTGGTGTAGGTAGAGAAGTCTGTGCTCTGAGTATAGTTTCATCAGTAAGTCATGTGAGTAATGTAAATAACAGTAACAGTATGAGAGTTCTGTGCAGGCTAACAGCAATGTCAAAATATTATGTTTTGATTTAATTGCAGGAAAACATGAGGAATGATTGGTGGAATTGGTTGGGAGAAAGGAGGGTATAAGCATAGAAAGGTCAAGTTGAACCATTTCTTTGGTGAGTCATGGGATGCCTTCTGTTGTGAATCTGCTCTGTCTTCTCAAAGCAAATAGCTAGATAATATATGGGGATTACAGTTCCTGCCCCTGGATTTGTTACCTGCTTAATGGTACAGGATTTAGTGGGAACAGGGCAAATACCAAGGAGAAAAGAGAACTCCTGAAATTCTACAGTCATGCCAAGAACAGGTATTTGCAGTTTGTGGATGAAAAATCACAGGAGCATTGAAATGATTACAGAAGCAGGCACTGTAAATCCAGAAAGTTCAGAGGTAAATATCCAGCAGAAAGAAATTCAGATGAATGAAGCAATGCACAAAGAACAGTGGAAATGTCTTACAAGAAGAAGTATGGCCAGAATAGCGTTAGCGTTCAGGGTTGAGACATGGCATGAAATATTTTTGAAACAATCATGAAAAATGACAGGATAGAGAGATTACATTCAAGTGGTCTGGTTCTTTTTAATTATTCTTAGAAGCAATTCAGTGATTTCTGTTTTTCTTCACTTCTCCAGGATAAACTGTAGTTTCCCGAAGGGATCAGTCCAGTAAGTTCTTCCATTCATCGTTTCTGGATAGATAAGCACTGTACTATCTTTGGTACTCTGATGACACACAGTTCTCCATTTCCTCCTCTTTTTGATTTCAATGCCAGATTTATTTACTGCCTGGAAGAAACAAGGAACTGGGTGAGAGCCAGCTGGCTGGAATCCAGTCCGAAAGGTGAAGGTGATGTGGACTGGAAGAGCAGAATGCTTTCAGAACTTGATGAAAAATCATACAGTTTATTTTACAAGGGTATCTGCTTAAATATAGTATGCTCAGTGTCTATATAATGGTTTATGTGTAATTACAAATGCTCTCTTATACATAATTTTACAGTAGGAAATGGAACAGGCTCCTTTACCACAACTAACCTATCATGTCCTTCTGGTGATCTCTTCCTCCAGAACTTGTTTTCCTGAAAGAATGATGTCTTCAGCCCAATATTGCATGCACAACTACTCAGCTAGCAGAGCTACATCCTAGGCTTTATGTGATGAGGAATTATGGCTAATCACAACTGGGATACTTTCAAGAAGATGACTTTTTTTTTTTTTTTTTTTTTCAGGCCTTTGTCCCCGGTTTGAAGTTTCAGTCCTTTAGAAATAGTGCCAGCTCCAGGAGCATATGGTCTGTGGTGGAGTGTCCAAACTAAACCTCACAAACCCATTTTATTATGGTTACATTAATTTTTATGATAAACCAATACTGATGTGAAATCACAGACTCCCGTAGGTTGGAAAAGACCTTTAAGATCATCAAGTCCAACCATTACCCCAGGACTGCCAAGACCACCACTAAACCATGTCACTGAGGGGCTCATTTACATGGTTTTTGAACACTTACAGTGATGGTAATTCCACCACTTCCCTGGGTAGCCTGTTCCAATGCCTGAGCACCCTCTTGGTGAAGAAGTTTTCCCTAATATCCAATCTAAACCTCCCCTGGAGCAGCTTGAGGCTGTTACCTCTTGTTCTATCACTTGTTACTTGGGAGAAGAGACTGATCCCTATCTCACTACAGCTTCTTTCCAGGTAGCTGTAGAGAGCGATAAAGTCTCCCCTGAGCCTTCTCTTCTCCAGACCAAACAACCTCAGAAACAGGAGTTATATATCATAATGTGACAGAGCAGTAGGTAGAACTTTACTGCCCATAAACAGATTGAAAACCTACAGATCTGGATTGAATTGTTTTCTTCAGTGTTCTTGAATAAGTTATTTCTGGCATTTTGGGTATTGTAGGATACTTTCTCCAGAAAGTATTTCTTGCAATCAAAATGACTGACCATGTGGAGCATTTAGAGGTAGCAAAAGACATTTGAGAGATTTAGTCCACCACTGCTGGTTTCCAGGGTGGGAGAATTTCCTTCTCCAGCTTTCTCTCGTTGGTGTCATGCTCCTGTTCTGCTGGGTTGGAGGAATTTATCCAGACAGAAGTGGGGGGCAATTTCACAACCTACGTTGGTTTAAGGATACGTCTGCAGGACGCTATATAGGTGATAGTGGAGCAGTAGCTCTGCTGGGCTTGACCTGTACAGTCGAACTCCGGTGCTGTTCCCAGCCCGGGAAGAACCTTTCCAGCGCCTTCCCTGCCGTTGCTCTCTGGTTCTCAGCCTGAACTGCAGACCACGCCGTATGGTTTTCGAGGGGACGGGGCTGTGGCGGACCCGCTGCCCTCCCGGCTCTTTGCCTTTCCCTGCCTCCTCCTCCCGGTGCAGGCGTTGCTCCCGACGGCTCTTTCTCTCTGGTGCTGCGCTTGGAGCCGGGCCCAGCCGCGCGGGTACCCCTCCCTTCCCGCCTGGACCCCTGGCAGCGGCGGCGGCGGGAGCAGCGGCCGCGCATTCTCCCCGCCCTCTGCCCCCCCACGGCCGCCGGGCTCGGTCCTCCCAGCGCGTCGCCGCCGCCTTGGCTCCTCCTTGTCCTTCTTCGCGTGATTTTTATCGCGTCCATTTTTCGTGCGGCGGTAAATAAATAAATAAGGGCCGCCGCCGCCCAACCCGCGAGGTGCCGCTAGGGGCGGCAGCCGGGCCCCGGCCCCGCTGAAGTGGGGGAGGCGGCGGGGCGATGCGGAGCCCCCTCCCGTGACTCCGGCGCTCCGCCATGCCATGGGTTAGGCGGACTCCATCCCGCAGCAGACAGGGTACCAGCCAAGCGAGGCGGCGGCAGGAAGCGGCGCGGCTCGGCCGAGGAGCGGCGGCGGGAGGCAGCGGCGACGGGAGGCGGGCGCGGTGCTTCGCCTGCCCCTCCATGAACGGCGGCGAGGAACTATGAGCCACGGCCGGCGGCCGGGACTGGCGCTCGCCCGCTGGGGCTTTCCCCGCTGCGCGCCCTGGGGCGCCGGAGCCCCGCGGTCACCCGGCCCCCGTCTCGCCCATCCCGGCAGCCTCTGCCCCCGTTCCCTGATCCCCCGCCGCTGGCTCCGTCCCCCTCCCTCCCCTCTGGGTGTTCGGAGTTAGGACAATCGCTCTCGCACCCAAACCACAGCGCTCCCGCAGCAAATCCTGCCCTTTCCCCGCTCCCTCCACACCCCGCCTCTGGCCCTTCCTCTCCCAGCGCTGCTCTCTCCCCTCCCCGCTCCCCCAGCTCGTCCCCGGGGCCCCTCCGTCCCCGTCCTCCCGCTGCCCCCGGCGAGCCGGTGGCCGGGCGGGTGGGAGCGAGGTCGGAGCTGCTAGCCACCCCGCCCCTCCCCGGAGGGGCCGTCATTAGGCTGCCGGTTGATTACAGGGTATTGATTTGTATGTGCTTCTCCCGGCGCCGGCGGCGGCCGCTCCCGCTGGAGTTAGGGCAGCGCTTCCCGTAGCGGCGGCGAGCTCCCTTCAAACATGTCGGCTCCCGCCGGGCCCCGGGGTGGCCCCGCTGCTCCCCAGCCTCCGCAGGCTCCTCAGCCCGAGATGCCGGACCTCAGCCACCTCACGGAGGAAGAGCGGAAGATCATTCTGGCCGTCATGGACCGCCAGAAGAAGGAAGAGGAGAAGGAGCAATCCGTGCTCAAGTAAGAGCGGGCTCATCCCTTTCTCGTCCTCCCGGCCCGTGGTAGCGGGCGCGGAGGTCTATTGCCTGTCCTCGGGGGGCTACTCGGCCGGGGTGGGAGAGAGGAGCCGGGCAGCTGGGGGACGGCCAGGGGTGCCCGTGCCTCGGCAGCTGCTCGGCGCCGGGCGAGTGTGGGGCACGGCGGGGCAGCGGCGGGGCCGGGAAGTCGCCGGGGCGCCGCGGCCCGGGCTCGCCGCCTGCCTCAGCCGCGCGGCACGGGGCGGGCGCCGGCGTGGCGGCTCCGACTCCGCACGCCCCGGCGCTGGCGGGGGCAAGGCGCCCAACATGGCCGCACAGGTGCCGTTCTCACCCGGCGTGTGCCATCAGGAGGAAGGGGGGGGTGGGTCGGGGCGGCGGTTGGTGCCGCCGGATGGGGGCGGATCGGCGGCATCGGGCCCCATCCCGGGGGCGCGGCGGGCTCCGGACTGGTGGCGCCGGCCCTGCGGGGAGCTGGTGCGGCCGTCTGGGACAGAGAGAGACCGCCGGGGCCTAGGCGCCGGCCGTCTCGCTGGGGTGGGTTTACCACAGCCGCCATCTTCCCCCGACAACGTGTCTACCGCCCGCCCCCGCCCCGCTGCTCTTTCCAAGCGTGAGCCCCAGCGCCAGGGGAAGCGGGGCTCCCTGCAGCCCGCCCGGCTCCAGTCCCGGGAGCTGTCCGCAGCCCGGCTCCAGTCCCGGGAGCTGTCCGCGGCCAGGGTCAGCACCGGGAGCTGTCCGCGGCCCGGGTCAGCACCGGGAGCTGTCCGCGGCTCCGCAGCTCCTGCCGCCCAGGCGGTTGCTGGCCTGACACGGGTGGGGAAGGCATGAGCCCCGGCCTCTTGGGGATCTGGCCCTGCCAAAGGTGCGGGAGTCCCGCTGTGGTGCGCGGCGCCCTGCCCTTGGCTGCCGGGAGAGAGGAGCCGAGTAAACTCAAGGAAACTGTTCTGTATCCATGGCACTGGAATCATGTGGACTTCTAATGGCTTAAAAATAGGCAAAGCTACTGCTGTGGTGGCTATGATTTTTATGAGTGTGGTGAGGTTGAAGCACTAAGCTGTTTTTTATACTAAAATGAGTACTGTGTCTTGGTCTTGTTACCTGCAGCTGCCCTGTAACCTTCAGTACCTGGAATTCTGGGTTCTGGGCTTTAGCTGTTGGCTGTGAAAGTCTGTATCCAGGATTCATGGCATTAGTGTTAGTGTCAGAACAAAAACTTTAGCTGTTGTTCGTGTGGCACCTACTAAACTGTGAGGTGATCTTCTCAAACTGTTTCAATGTCTGTTTAAAAGGTTCCTTTATCAGGTGAACTTTTTAAAGAATGTCAGAATGGTGCGAGCACTGGAAATAAAGTGCCATACCTTGTTTTATCACTGCCTCTCAGTCTCCAGCTATAAAATTTGCTTGCTATTGTGATACTTTTAAAGCATTTTAGACTCCTTTACAGTGCTAAATTGTGTGGCATATCAAAAAACCCACCAACTTTTGTCTAAAATTTCTGCACCCCCAAAAATCATTAACAAAGAAGGAAATGGAAAATTATTCAAGTAGCAGTTTAGATATATAATAACAGCAGTTTTAAAGATCGCTTCTGGCAGCTTTTGTTGCAGACAGTATTACTTATGATTGAATATAAAGGACAATTTCAGTATGATACTAGCATCAGCTTGAACTGTTAAGCTTACAAGTGGAGAATAAGCTGTTCTCAAGTAATAACAAGGTAAAACCAACTTAAGAAAGGAACCAGAACTGTTTTAATTTGAAGTCTTCAGAACGTTGGAAGCAGAGAATGGACAAAAGAAAGGTCTTTATAAATCTAAAGATAAACTTCATGTGAGATTTCATTTCTCATTATTTCTTGCTAAAGCTGAGTGTAAGCCATGAGGGAAATTGTGTGACATCAAGTTTAAACACAATGGATAGCCTAAAACAGCTTTCCCAGGAAAATGCTGCTGTCAGTGGGTTTTGAATAGATGGCCCATAGTATTTTACAGGATGCTGACAAGTGACCTGATGTCAGATGAATAACTCGACAGTTTAATTTTTCTTAAAGTGAAGTAGCTCCTTGAACTGTCAGGTACATGGTTTTTCTGAAAATATCTACAGATTTATTAAGCACAGCCCTCCCCAAAGTTATCCCAGAGCTCACACTGCATTTTTAGGTAGATATTACTGAATTTAATTCTCTTGACAGATGTTTTCCTTCTGTCAAAAGAAGAGAAAGCAGAAGAAAGAAAACCCCCCATATTTATGTGAATGAGTTACTGTTACTGCATAGAGATAAATATAGAGCTAAATGCTGCCGTCTTTGTTCAAGTGTAATTCTCCTCGAAGGCAAGCTCCTTTTGAAGTGGGAGGTATTTTTGTCTGACTAAGCAATAAAATTGTGTCATTTCATTCCATGGAGAAATATGGGAGGATAAAAAGAGAGGCTGAAAACAAGAGTTGACATTTAGAGATGTTATCACAAGAACTGTTCAAATGTTGTAGAAAGCAGCAAGCATGGTTTTCCTCTTTCTTTTTTTTTTTTTTTTTGATAATTTTTGGTGTTTGGTGGTCATTATTATTGGCTGTTT
>NDXB01019007.1:0-18882 GCA_002631895.1 Agapornis roseicollis
CAAGAAAGGGGGGGTTGAGTGAGTGAACGAGCTGCGTGGTTGGTTGGGTTTAAGCCACGACAAGCTGGAAGGTGCCTTCAGAGCAGGCCCAGGGCTGAAGTCGTGTCCCTCCATCCACGTCAGCCCTGCCTTGAAGGAGTTGCATTCTAGCAGTGGAAGTTTGCGTTGTGACAAGCCTCCCCCTGAGTGGGAATCACCTGCTGTCATCGTGGCCACCTTCTGCAAGGTTTTAATTAACAAACCATTTTGGTGCTGAAGTGGGAAGATCCAGCAGCTGTCTCTGCCAGCACCAAGTGCTTCCATCACCAAGTGGTTTTAATAGATTTATGCAGATCATCTCCCAGTTAAGGATCTCTTAATCGGAACATGCCGTATGAGTTGATCTTTGTAATAGCATCTTTGCACCCGATCTGTGCATAGTTGTTCCTGTTTTTACGTGTGCGTTCCCAAGATAGCTTGTGCCACATGGGAAGAATGGCAGATACCCTCTCCCTCCACCCCCAGGTGTTCCCAAAAACATTTCAAGGCTGGTTTGGGTTTTAATGTATGATTTTGTTATCATGGAATGGGTTGGAAGGGACCTTAAAGCTCCTCCAGCTCCAATCCCTGCCACGGGCAGGGACCCCTTCCACTGGAGCAGCTTGCTCCAAGCCCCTGTGTCCAACCTGGCCTTGAGCACTGCAGGGATGGGGCAGCCACAGCTCCTCTGGGCCATCACCCTGTGCCAGCGCCTGAGCACCCTCACAGGGAGCAGCTTCTGCCTCAGAGCTCAGCTCAGTCTCCCCTCTTTGGGCAGGTTCAAGCCATTGCCCTTGGCCTGGCCCTACAGGCCCTTGTGCAAAACTCCTCTCCAAGTTTCCTGCAGCCCCCTTAAGCACTGGAGCTGCTCTGAGGTCTCCCTTAAGGAGCCTTCTCATCTGTACATTATTAAACAAGCATACAACTCTCTCACAAGGTGCATTGGACAGTGAGCCCTCCTGCCTGTGAAGGGCCTTGGATGATGGTGACTTTAAGCAAGAAGTGCCATTTCTCCTGCTATAAACCCCTTCTCTTTGGTGGCAAATGCTGTGAATGAACCAGATGCGTTTTCAAACAAAGCTGTGGGTCGTAAACAAGATTCTGTTCTTTTCACCTTTAATCTTTTCATTAACAGATTTCTGAGGAAGATGAAACAGCAATTTCTGAGCTATATTCCTAGCACCAGCATTGATATTTATGTTCTTTCCCTGTCTTTCTCTTTACAGTGCGCTTTGCACCCTACAGACCTCCCGACATCTCTCTAAAGCCACTGCTTTTCGAGGTGCCCAGCATCACCACCGAGTCCGTCTTTGTTGGCCGGGACTGGGTGTTCCATGAGATAGATGCCCAGCTCCAGAGTTCAAACTCCAGCGTCAACCGAGGCGTTGTCATCGTTGGGAATATCGGCTTTGGGAAAACCGCCATCATCTCCAGGCTGGTGGCGCTCAGCTGCCATGGCACAAGGATGAGGCAGATCGCTTCTGATAGCCCCCATGCCTCCCCTAAACGTAAGTGCAGCAGGATGCAGGCCTTCCAAAATCAGAGGGCTTTCCCATAGCTTTTAGACTGGCTGCTGGTTGAAAAGATCCCATTTCTTCAGGCCCAAGAAATCAGCTTGGTCCTTGTTGCCAAGCAGAGGGAGCACCCATCAGCAGCCCTTATTCTGCTTCTGTTCCAGTGTGAAGCCACAATGGTCTGTCTCTTTATTTCTATGACTTAGGAACATCACAGTTTTCCTGTTGGGAAGTTTCCTGTTTCAGTTACCCATATTCCATTGTCACAAATTTATGCCAGTGCATTCTCCCACCCATAGTGCTTAGGTCAGTTTATCATGGTATAAATGCTGAGGCTGGGTTGCAAGCTGCTCACCAAGGCTTGCTCTACCTCCTGTGGTCCCATCACTTCACATCACTCTGCCCTGACCTGTTTGCAGGTGGAGATAACACTTAGAAATCATTCAGCTCTCAGTAAGTGAATAAGACAGGATTGAAGATAGTGGGTTAGGTACCTAGAGGTGTCTCTAAGGATCTAGGTCACTGTATCTCAGGGAAGCTGTAGTGAAATCTGCTTACTGGAATGCAGCAGTCTTAGCCACATTGAAATATCTGAAATGTCACCAAATGTTGGTGTGCTGAATAATGTCACTTGTCAGAGCTAAATGACCAATGCACAGCGAAAGGCAGGGCTTGCTTCTGTATTTCAGCTGCAGCTCTGCAGTGCACCAACTGTACCTCTCCTCAGCCTGCTCAGAGGGATTGCGGAGATTAAAGGGACAACTGTACTTACCTGGTTCTGGGCTGTTTCAAAGGAGAAGGTGCCCTGCATCTGCCATGCACAAAGGACAAAGATCCTTGGTCATGGTTAACACACGGTTGTTCAGTTCACCCTCTGGTTTGCCTGTGAAGTTGAAAGCTGAATGGTTCCTCAGTGTTACTGAGTTGGAGACCTTCAGAATCAATCATCTAATTTGGCTTTATTTCCTAAAGAGATCACAAGTCTCAGTCTAGCTGTAGAAGATAACAATTGTACTGCAAGTCCCTTTGAGTCTTTTCTTCATCTATTATGCTTAGTAAAATCTGTGTTTAATAGTAAATGCTTCATCAGGTGACCTGACTGTGTTACAGCACTTGTGCTGTCAGCATTAGTAAACTGGCATAAATACAGGCTTGCTCTTCTCATCTTAGAAATATAGGTAAAGGTGGTGTTGCATGCTCAGAAACAAGAATGTGCCTCATTACTCACACCCTCAGGGTTTAATTATGTAGGCAGTAGTCATCCTCCTCTGTTTGCCATTAAATGGGTCGTTGTTTGCATTATGATTTCAAGTCAAGCTCAGGAATGCATTGCAGTGATCCATTCAGGAAAATCCTTTGCTAGTGCAGGCCGCACTTGGGAGGACTCAGTAATTAGACATCATCAAGTGCTGTCATTGAAAACTATTGTTTTGAGTGGTTTTGGGTGACCCACAAAGGCCAGGTGAATGGCCTGTTGTAGCAATCTGCTGGTAAAGCCAACTACTGCCTTGCCAGGCAAAAAGCAACAGCTAAAATGCTATAGAAAGCTGTTAGACTTGGCAGAGGTGATGCCAGTATAATTCATGGGCTTGCAAGCCTTTTCCCGATCCCGGTGCTACTCCTGCTTGTGTCCCTCTGAGTCCATTAATGGGCTTCAGATGGATGTGTGAGCTGCGGCTCCCCAGTTATTTAGGTTAGAAAATAGACACATCATTCAGAAAAATTGGCTGTCTCCACTGAAGGAGGACTTGGAACCAAATTAACCAGCACTTGTTGAGAATGTATTGGCAGAGCTGCAGAGAGGGAGAGCGCTGCACTAACCCATAGCAAACCTAGAGAAGATGGAGCATACCTTTGAGAGCACACAACTCAGTTACTGTAATTAAAGTCAATGAAATTACACTGGAGGAGATGAATAAGATGAGCTCAACACTTTATCTTAGCAGTCCTTCCCAAAGGGGCTGCTTCCAAGGGAAGTTTCTCAGGGAGCCTCTGGATGGTGTCACAGTGTTCTGCTGCCTGAAATCCTGTTTATGGAAAGTACTTTAAATAACTTGCATGCATGGAAACCAGCCTGGGCTGGAACAGGGAAGCTGTGGGTCGTGCTTGCCCTGCAGCCATTCATCACCTCTCTCCTTGGGACAGATGTGGATGCAAACCGAGAGCTGCCCTTGACCCAGCCGCCTTCTGCCCACTCGTCCATCACCAGCGGGAGCTGCCCTGGGACCCCCGAGATGCGCCGGCGCCAGGAGGAAGCCATGAGGAGACTCGCATCACAGGTATGGGAATGGGATTGGTTTGGTGCTTGGGAACGTGGCCATTTTAATGGGACCTCTTGCAAGGTCTCCTTCCTTACATCACCCTGTGTGCTGGGGAATGCCTGTGCTCAAATGCTTGCTTGGGGAGTCTAGAGAAACACTTCTGGGACAAGTTTTATTCCTTAGGAAAGTCCTTTCTGTAAAATGAAATTCCCACTATGTCAAGTCCATTTCCTTGAGAGGTTTTCTTTCCCAGTCATCATACTTTATCCATACAGATCCTGTCCAGAGGAGGCCATGAGGATGCTCAGGGACTGGAGCACCTCCCATATGAAGACAGGCTGAGAAAGTTGGGGCTGCTCAGCCTGGAGAAGCTGAGTGGGGACATCAGAGCAGCTTCCAGTGCCTGAAAGGGGCTATAAGAATGCTGGAGAGGGACTCTTCATCAGGGACTGCAGGGACAGGACAAGGGGTGATGGGTTCAAACTGAAACAGGGAAGTTCAAGTTGGAGATAAGGCAGAAGCTGTTCCCTGTGAGGGTGCTGAGGCACTGACACAGAGTGCCCAAAGAAGCTGTGGCCAGGTTGGACGCGGCTTGGAGCAGTGGAGGTGTGGAAGGGGTCCCTGCCTGTGGCAGGGGGTTGGAACTGAATGAGCTTTAAGGTCTCTTCCAACCCAAACCGTTTTAAGGTTCTATGATTTTCTGAAAGTAAAAATTGCTGCATGCAGAATCCCTTGTTGAGTAGAACAGAAAGGGAAGGACTCCTCTGAAGCTGACCTATTNTTGGAACTGAATGAGCTTTAAGGTCTCTTCCAACCCAAAGCATCCTGTGATGCTGTAAGAGTGGGTTGTATATAACACTGTCACAGTAGGTGAGATTTACAGCTTGAATTTCATTGCATTACTGAGATTTAACCCTGCTTTGGTGGTGGTGGGAAGGTGCTATTCTGCTGCTTTGAAATTTGAGGAGCTGGCTCCTCCTCCACCTTTGGGGATGATGTGAGCAGTTAATGCTTTCCTGTTGCCTGCTCCCCCTTTGGAGAGGAAAATATCAGCCAAAGTCTTTGTTCTAAATTATTACCAGGGTATGTTTTGCTTGGCTCTTTGTGCCAGATACTGTCTTGTCTTATCTGCTTTTCTGCTGCACACAGATGGCAAGCCAGAGAGCGTGTGATGTCTGCAACGATAGATATTAAGGCTTGATATTCTCCTTTTCTACATGGAGTTCTTGAAAGAAATGCAATGGCCAGGTCTGGTTTTGGTCAGGACACATTAGTCATCATATTCCGTGCAAATCTTAAGCTACAGACTACCAGAAAGGCTGTAAAGTGTGCTGTCTCTGCTTCAGATATCTCATCTGTCTCAACTTTCTTCCCCTGAGTGCTTAAGTAATCCTGCAGGATGGGGAATTTATAAGTGGATGGAGTTCTAGCTTCAGTTTCCTCCTGAAAAAGGTAAGGGATATGGCTCTTCCAAACAGTGTCACATCCACTGCATACATCATGCACTGAAGCTTTTTTGCACCAGTGATTACTTGAGAAAAGAGCAAGAACCAATCTTTAGAGCCAAAAAGAAAGTCAAAGTAGGTTGTTATCCCTGGCTGCAGACTCCTTTAGGAAGGGGTTTTAAAGGCCTGCTCATCCTCCTGCCAGACTTCTTCTGCTAAGCAAATCCTGTGTTTTGCTGTCAGAACCTAACAAATGAGTTAGGAAGATGTCCTGCGTCTTGTGCCAGCAGCAGGATTCCAGACCTTTGCTATGACTGTTAATCTCCCAGTAAATGGAGGCACATTCCAGAAATAGCCGTCATTGGCTTCCAAACATCAGGCCTTCCTGAAAAGATCAATGCCAAGGCTGAGGAGTTGACCTTAGAGTACTCGGAATTGCTGCTTCTACCCGAATAGCTGACACAGCATACAGAACTTCTGAGAGGCTCCATAGTGTTCAGCAAACATTCTGGGATGAGTCAGAGCAGCAGCAGGGCTTGAATCAGCAGTTGGAGACCTTGGGTCTATTCCCAGCTTTGCCGTTAGCTTTGTTGGGTTCCTTGGAGACCAGCATCTCATCTGCCTGCATCCCTTTCCCTGCCTGTTGAAAATGGTCCATGCAGATAAAGGTTCTGATGCTGGAACTAGGGAAAAGTAGATGGGATTTGGAACTGGGTGAGCTTTAAGGTCCCTTCCAACCCAAACCACCCAGATTGTATGAACACCTGAAAGCACAGAAGGGGGTTTTTGTTGGTTTGATGGTTTTCAGGTTGGTTTTTTTTTCGAGCTCTGTTGGTCCTGATGGTTCTTCATCATAAACCATTCTGGTTTTACTGCATCAGCCCTGCTGTGCAGCATGCTACAAACAGTAACCTGCACACTACAGACAGGAACACACACACTACAATCAGTCAGGTTGATGGACTATCAAGCCTCAGGAAGGCGAATAAAATGGTTAAGGCTGTTTTGTCACATTGATGGCTGGGAGTCGTGTGCTTAGTGCACTCTTAATAACCTCCTGAGCGGTGCAGCTCAGCATCACCACTGATGAATACTTGCTGTCAACAGCAGATAAATTGATTGGCTTAGGAGGAACCGTGCCGGATGATGTCCTGCTAGATAAAACAAACACTGACTATTCCATCCCAGCTGTGGGGTTTGAAGTCTCTGAGTGACACTGGGAGAAAAAGGATTACTGACCTGGCAAGGGAATTGCAAATCCATTAAAATAACAGTGTTGAGCTCTTTGTTCTGTGTGCGATCGCCTCATTCAGCAACTCAAATCACAACTCGCTTGCTTTTGAGAGATCATGAGAATTTGCTGTTCATAAGAGGCTTTGAAGATGCTGAGCTCTTAAACAGAGCGAATACACAGAATATCTTGGTAGACAGTAGTAAAAATAGCCAGTTAAAAGAATTGAGCTGCCTCATCTGAGTGTCTGGTGCCACATTCTTGGGGAAAGTTTAGGAAAACCTTTCCCATAGATAAGCCCAAAGCTCTCCAAAATCTAATCTAAGAAAGAAAAGAAGGAAAAGAACTGACGTGGAATGGCCTTTGATGCAGGGGGAAGGGAAAGAGCAGCATATGCCTGTACCAGTAGGTGTGGAATAAAAAGGAATTGCTGATGGCCTAATTAAAACAGGTTTTGTTCAACCAGCTGAACTAAAAAGAGCCCAAGGAAGTGAAGGAAAGAAAGACCGAGCCACAGCTGAGTCTCATTGGAAAAGTATTTCTTGGCCACGTGTGTTTTACAGTTGCATTAAGACTGGAGTCAGAATTGAAGCAAGTGTTGACAGTGATGGGCAACTGCAGTTGTCAGGAATATTGTAGGAGATGTATGAAACGTGAGGAGCCAGATAAAGCTGTGTGCAGATGTTCCACCTCTGCTTGCACAGAGCAGAGCGGGTTGTGCTGTGGTCATTGTGTTACAGAACTGCAGACTGTTCTGATAGGAGATGAAGAACACTCTCAACAGGCTGAAGTAAAGGTTGGTGCAGGCTCCAGAATGCCGGTGGGAAGCACGACATCCCTCTCACCCACTCCGTGCCTTCTGCAAATGTCACTTATCCCCAGACTCAGCAGTGGCGTCTTTCTGCTGACAGAAATAAAGGTGAACAGTTGCTTTTCCTCCTCTGGATTACTCAGGGTTGTATTTTCCTGCCTGTTCTTCATGCAGGAACTTCTTGGGGGCAAAGGCTTGCTTTTAGCTCCTGTCAGAGATGAGCAAATAATTCCTTTTAGAAATAAGTAACTGAAGACTGCCCAGGAGAAGCCCCATTGAGTCTTCTCATGCTGGAAAAGAGCATTACTTTGTTGTATCCTTAGGGAAGAGTTCAAAGTGCTCCATGGTTTATAGAATCAGCCTGGTTTGGGTTGGAAGGGACCTTAAAGCTCCTCCAGCTCCAACCCCTGCCACGGGCAGGGACCCCTTCCACTGGAGCTGCTTGCTCCAAGCCCCTGTGTCCACCCTGGCCCAGGGATGGGGCAGCCACAGCTTCTGTGGGCACCCTGTGCTATGTTTCTCTTGTCTCAGTCCCTCTTTGGTCAGAAATGGAGACTTTTGCCACACTGATGGTGGTAGGAAGGGTTGGATCCTCTTCAGGCTTTGCAGTAATTTCTCCTGAAAGGATGGCAGAAAATGAGGAGTTTCATATTGGGATTGCTCTGTTTGTTTTGTCAGTCCTCTTCCCACCAGCCCATCTTACTCATATTTTGGAACTGGAAGCAGAGTGATTCTGCCTTGAGTGGCAAAACTGCTGGAAGTACAATAATGCCTTTGCATCATTCCCTGGAGCATCATCGCGTCTGCCCCAGCTCTTAGTGACCATTTTGGTTATGTCAAGGGAAAGGGAAAGTTCAAAGTCTTGCTGTGACACAAGGGTCACATTCAGGGCTGCATGATGAGCATAAAGAAGTGTGCCTCAAGGCATCAAGATGGAAATTCTTTGCCTTCCATGTCTTTGCAAGGAAAATACTAAGGATATGGGAATGTTAAAAGCTCCTTTGGAGGGATTTCTGTGGATCAGCTCCCTAATTTTAAAGGTAACATTAACCCCCTTGCCGGGAACTGAGCTGGCGCTATCCCTTTTTCCCTTTCACTCATAAGCTTTTCCTGCCTCTGAGCTGGGGCCGAGGCAGCCATTGCTGATGGACTTCCCACCAGTCACGGTGAGGAGCATGGGGACATGTAACAGACCCCAGTGCTCAGCAGTGGACTCCAGAGCTGGGGCAGTTTCTCTGCAGCTTTTCCTCATCCCTTGTCTCAGGAGGGGTTTTGTACCACAGCATGGGCCTGGAGCATCTCCCATACAAAGGCAGGCTGAGAGAGTTGGGGCTGTTCAGCCTGCGGAAGAGAAGGCTGCATGGAGACCTCATAGCAGCCTTCCAGTATCTGAAGGGGGCCTATAGGGATGCTGGGGAGGGACTCTTCATTAGGGACTATAGTGACAGGACAAGGGGGAACAGGTTCAAACTTAAACAGGAGAGGTTTAGATTGGATCTAAGGAAGAAATTCTTTGCTGTGAGGGTGCTGAGGCACTGGAATGGGTTGGCCAGGGAGGTTGTGAGTGCTCCATTCCTGGCAGTGTTCAAGGCCAGACTGGATGAAGCCTTGGGTGCCATGGTTTAGTGTGAGGTGTCCCTGCTTATGGCAGGGGGTTGGAACTGGTCCTTTCNGTGCTCCATTCAGTGTTCAAGGCCAGACTGGATGAAGCCTTGGGTGCCATGGTTTAGTGTGAGGTGTCCCTGCTTATGGCAGGGGGTTGGAACTGGTCCTTTCCAACTCTGACTATTCTATGATTCTATGGAGTAGAGACACTTAAAGGAAGGGGAGAACAAGAGCAGTTGTCTTTCCAGATCTGGCAAGCTCTCAAAAGTCATGAACAAAACTACTCACATTGCAACACCCATCCTGACACTTGCAAGTAAAACACAAGCATTTCTGGCAGAACTGCTTGGTTAGTCTTTTGGTTTAATATATATGCATGTGTTATGGAAATAAGTTTGCAGGGTTGCTGAATGGATTTCAAGTGAGCTGGCTGCCAGTTCTCCTGCAACGCCAAGTCAGGCGAGACTTGGCTCCTTCACTGTGATAGATGCAGACCAGCTTTCCAGGTGGGGTAGCCACAGAGAGCTGAACACGGAGCTTCACGTAACTGTGAGCCCATCTACTTCTGCTTATTGCTTGTAAACATACTGCCTGATAGCATGGAATGACTAAGGTGGGACTGGGAGGCAAAAAGATGTCAATCTGAAGGATTCTAAAGCTAAGATCCCATCCAAAGGCAGCTCCACACCTCTCCCATGTCACATCTTGCTTCTTCTGCCTTTTCACTGTTTAATCTTTTATCCATTAAAACACTTCTCAACTTCATTTCCACCTGGCTGTTCTTGCAGAGCCACCTTTCTTGCTCCAGATGATGCTGAGCGGTGTAGAACGCGGACTGATGCACTCAGCTGGAGCATGACACTAGAATCACAGCATCATTTAGGTTGGAAACGACCCTTAAGATCATTATGCCTAACCATTGTGCCAAGTTCACCACTAGATCGTGTCCCTCAATGCCACATCTGCATGTCTTTTAAATACTTCCAGGGATGGTGACACAATCTTTCTTGTCCAGAGCTGGTCCTTTACCTCAGAGAAGCTTTCCCACCAGCCCTGCATTGAAAAACACCGATCCACAAATACATGGCCTTTGCCTTTCAGCAAGGGGCACCAGTGCCGTTCAGAGGTACAATAGCCCAAGGTGAGATCAGTTCAGCTCTAAGGAAGAAGCCTAAACCGTGTCCTCTCTGCTTAGGGTCACCTTCTCCATTTTCCCTGAAGGTTTTGCCCTTTGCTCACAGAGGATTTTTAATGGATTTGCTCTGCAGTTTTAAATAACCCATTGAACAACTCCATTCTTTGGCTTTCTGGATGCTCTGTGGTTACTTGTGGTAGCAGCACTTAAACAAATGGGCCTGAAAGCCAGCTCTGCTGCACTAATGGGTTGTACCTTATGTAGAGCAGCTGGTGAGGAGCTGTACATCCATTGCATTAGTGCACTCAGCTGGTGCTGAACACGGCTGGTGGCTTTGGATGCTCTTCTCCCCATACTCCAAGCCATAGGCCAAAGAGGCATTATGGTTGCTACAGGCATAGTTAAAAACAAGAGGGAGTACCTTATAGAGGTGAGGGATTCATTAGTTTGAGCCTTGATGCCCTGCGACACTAATGAGTTTCAGAGGGCATTCACTGACACGCTCCACTATGTAAAAGTAATGAACATTCCCAATAAACTGGGTCACCACATCCATGCACGGTCATGTGCGATGGATAAAATACAGCAGTGCTGATTTTCATTTCCATTATTACAGCCTGGCAAATGGCAGAGAAATCATTATACTGAATTCATTTCAAGCTATTCTGCATGGGTCAAAAAACCCCAGATTTTATTAGATACAGAAATAGGGTTAAAATACAACATAAAGGCCTGTACGAGCAGTGGAGGAACTGGGGTGTTGCTGCAAGCTCGGATCTGTGAGGCTGGTCCTTTGGAGAGGTGGTTTGCAGAATGGCTTCCTGGCACAATGCAGTGAAGAAAGCCAAGACAAATAGGAGCAAAGAATGGTTTGGGTTGAAGGGACCTTAAAGCTCCTCCAGCTCCAACCCCTGCCAGGGGCAGGGACCCCTTCCACTGGAGCAGCTTGCTCCAAGCCCCTGTGTCCAACCTGGCCTTGAGCACTGACAGGGATGGGGCAGCCACAGCTTCCGTGGGCACCCTGTGCCAGCGCCTCAGCACCCTCACAGGGAAGAGCTTCTTCCCTATATCCAACCTGAACTTCCCTGTTTCAGTTTGAACCCATCACCCCTTGTCCTGTCCCTACAGTCCCCCATGAAGAGTCCCTCTCCAGCATCCTTGTAGCCCCCTTCAGACACTGGAAGCTGCTCTGAGGTCTCCACGCAGCTTCTCTTCTCCAGGCTGAACAGCCCCAATGTTCTCAGCCTTGTCTTCAATATAGGAGGTGCTCCAGCCCCTTTAAATGACACCAGAGGTGGGATGTCAAAGGGGTGATACTCACAAATGGTGCCAGAGACCTGCTTAAAATGGGCCTGTCCTATTAAGTAAAAATAACTTCTCTTGAGCCACCTTCAGCCCCTTTTTCTCCTTCAATGTTCACACTGTCCTTCCAGCCTTTCTCACACTATTGTTGTCTCCTGCTCCTCCTGACATGTCATTTTCTTCCCCTTCTCTCTGTTCTCTTCCCCCCCATTGCTGTTAGGTCTCTCCTGTCCCTCTGTACTTTATAGGTGATGCGCAATCTCTTTTGTACTTAATTTTTTCTCCTCTCTGTGCCTACTTCAGCATCTTTCTCCTGCTGTGTTCACATAGGTCTTCCCCTTCTCTTCCGCTGGTATTTTACATTATCCTTGGAATAGCATCTTCCTTTCTCATCCAGCAGCAGTTTTCCTCGGTCCTGACTTGTATGAAGAAATCCCTCTTTTTTTTTCTGGTGTCATGAAATTCTTCCATATCTGCTCAGCTGAGCCCAAGCCAGGGGAAATCAGTAGCTTGGCCTTGGAGACGTGGAATGCAGTTTGCATGGTGTTGGGAGGAAAGGTGCAGGAAGGAATGTGAAACATCCATATGTCAGGATGGGGCATGAGGGCTGCATCCAAGGAAGTTGTGAACCCCAATGGAAGGACAGCAGAAAGCACGGTGGGAAGTTGAAGGTTACATGAGGCTAGATGAAGGGAAAAATGGGAAGAGGTGGTGACCTCTGAATAGAATAGAATGGCTGGTGTTGGAAGAAGGGGCTCCTGAGGATCTGGATTTAACACCTAAAGCCGCTATGAATGTCTGTCATAATTGTGCTTTAGCAATTCAGAAGCTGAAGTTTGTGCCATTTGTGAGGAAATGAGAGGTTTGGTGCTCCTTGACTGCGCTTCAGGAGAGAATGGGGCTGTGCTGCACGTTGGCCATGGTCTGTTAGAGGCGTTGCACTGCCTTCACCGCCTCTGGTGTTTCTCAAGCTCCAGAACACATCATTAATGGTTCGAATAGATTGGCTACCAGAAAGCTCCTGGTAAATGGAATGTGGTGTGTAGCCAGCTGGAGGAGGTAACACTGCAAGGAAAGCATGCCCCATACGAGAGAGAATTGTTTTGAAGCTCCCTTTCAAGCAAGACAGGAAACTGTCCAAGGTTGTAACTGCTTGGTGTTTGATGTTTCATATAAACAACACAATGCCTTGCTTGCTCAGTGCAGAGTCACTCCACTTGTTGAAGCTGCATTCTCAGCCCTTAGAAAGATGGCATAAACACATCTCTTGAGCACTTCCCTCAATCTGGGTGTTGCTTTTCCCACCCTTGGCACTTTGGCGTTAGGGTCACTGATGGGTGTTGTATTTCCTGTTTGCAAGCCAGTGATTGAAGCTTAATGAAATGTTAGAGCAAAGACTGCCAAATGATTGAACAAACCTGATGGCTGGAATGGAGTCTGCAGGTTTTGCAGGGCCGAGTCGCTGTTCAGTGTTTGGTGCTATGGGATGACAAAGTTCAAACAGGACGGAGGAAAACGATGCCTTAAATTGTGTTGGGCAACAGTGAATGTTTCCTGGTCCCAACCTGCAGCCCTGTCCATCCCTTTGGAAGAACGCGCTGTTCCCTGGTAGCAGAGGTCCTAGATAAAGTGAAATGTGTCAATCAGGGATTTTGTTGATGGTGAGAGAGGGTTGGAATTTTTTCAAGCAGTTTTTGAAAGCAGAGTGGTTGGATTGATGGAAAATCAGCTCTTACGGAGAGCAGAATTTTTCAGTGTAAGGTTATTTAGTATATAAATATATAAAGTGAAATAACTGAGAAAGGGTCTTCTCCAAAGCATCAGTGGCTGGATCTTAAGGGTGTCCACATAATACAGGGGAGAAAGAACAGGGTTTGAACCTGTTTGGGGATGGGCTTCATCAGCATGAACCTTTTGGTTCCTGAGGTCTCTTCCATTCACTTTGCACATTAAGCCTGGCTTCATTCCCAAGGAACAGGGAAGTGCTTTGAAACCTTGGGAAGTTTTACAGGATGAGTTTTACCAGTGCTAGGCCAAGGGGAATGGCTTGAACCTGCCCAAAGAGGGGAGACTGAGCTGAGCTCTGAGGCAAAACCTGTTCCCTGGGAGGGTGCTGAGGCGCTGGCCCAGGGTGCCCAGAGGAGCTGTGGCTGCCCCATCCCTGGCAGTGCTCAAGGCCAGGTTGGACACAGGGGCTTGGAGCAAGCTGCTCCAGTGGAAGGTGGGAGATTCTCTGGTGACAAAAGTGTTTCCACCCAGCTCTGGCTGTCAGTGAGGAGCTCGATTCCCAGCACCAGGCTGAGCTCACAGCGCTGGCTTTTGGCAGCTTCTCCTTCATTTGAAGGTGGAGAAAATGTCACAGGGAATAAATAACATCAAGATGAGTTTGGTGCAGTCACATTTCTGATGTTCTCAAAATGCCTTTCCCAGATCTTCGTTGCTACTGGTTTAGCTTCAGATCCACCTATTGAGCTTTGCATTTAACCTGCCGTTTAAGGCTTAGTCAATAGATCAGTAAATCCAGCACAAGGATCAAGAGTGAACATGAAGGGGCTTAAATTAACTGAGTTGTAACTGGTTTATGTCCCAGTGCCTAGCATTGAGCGTTCCCTTCACTGTGAGGGAGCATGAGCTCTGCTCACAGCAATGTGGTTTCTGTTACTGGGTGCCTGGTATCAAGGGTTGGCCACATAAGAACTTTATGCTATAGATTCCACATATTCTAATCCCCAAATAAATAGGATTGTTGAAAAGAAATAGCTGGCTTCGTTATTGCTTTACCCATTGCTGTTCTCTAAGGGAATAAGTTATATTTAACTGGCTGGTAGGAAAAAATAGGAATATGGAGGTATCTATTGAATCTTAAGCCATATGTATTAGGGTTTGATAACTGAAATAAAACCCTACCTCTATCAGCACTCTATGCATTACACCTCATTGTGACTATGAAAGGAAATTATTGCATTAGACCACATTGGTAATATATATTATCAGTTAAAGTTAAAAGCCAGAACTGAGCCAGCAATGTGTGAGGATCCCGCATCCTAATGGCTTCATTTCTGGGTACCACGCTTCACAGTCACAGAGCTCAGAGGTTGGATGCGTTACCCAGTCTGCTGTGAACCAAGGGCTGCTTATTGCAGGTGGAAAGCCAGAGAGCCCACAGCGTGGGACACATTCCATCTGGGCTCACACAGCATCCAGAGAAGCCACAACAGTGGCCACAACACTCATGTGTGCAGTGTCCTTGGTTGTATGGTGTTCCCCAGTTCAGAAGTGTGGTTTATGCAATATTCTGTGGCATTCTGTGCTCTTTATGGAATCAAAGAGTGGTTTGGGTTGGATGAGACCTTAAAGCTCCTCCAGCTCCAACCCCTGCCACAGGCAGGGACCCCTTCCACTGGAGCAGCTTGCTCCAAGGCCCTGTGTCCAACCTGGCCTTGAGCACTGCCAGGGATGGGGCAGCCACAGCTTCTCTGGGCCATCACCCTGTGCCAGTGCCTCAGCACCCTCACAGGGAAGAGCTTCTGCCTCAGAGCTCAGCTCAGTCTCCCTGCAGCCCCTTTAGGCCTGGAGCTGCTCTCAGGTCTCCCCTTCAGGAGCCTTCTCTCCCCCAGGCTGCCCCAGCCCAGCTCTCTCAGCCTGGCTCCAGAGCAGAGCTGCTCCAGCCCTCGCAGCAGCTCTATGGTTTCTGAAGGGGTTTGGTACAAAACTGCTCCCTCCTGCCTTGCCGGGGCAGTTTTGGATGCTGTCAGTGACATTTGGAAAGAAAACCCAGTGAAGGGGAGCAGGAAAAGGCTCTTTGACCTGGCAGACACTCACAGCAAAAAGCCAGGCAGTGCTGTGTGAGGGACTGGAGGAGCTGGAGCAGCCTGACCAGAGCACTGCAAGCAGAGAGAGATCTCTGTGGGTATCTGTTAATATTGCAAACAGAAACAGGACAGTTGGCAGATTGGACTGAGGACGTATCACTGGGCTTTAACAAGTGGGCAGAGTTTAGTGGATGCAGAGTTTGAGGAGCTGGAATGTCAGGTGACTTGGGACAAGAGGAAGTTTTGCCTTGTTTTTCCCTGTTAAATTGGTTTTCTGAGTGAGGGCTCACAGTGGCTCACGGATGTGCAGTAACTCTCACGTCCCCTCCCTCATGGGGATCCGTCCTTTGCAGATGCTGCCTTGATGTCAGGTCCTCAGTGAGTGCTCTCTGCCTGCTCCTACAGAGCTTGACATTTACAAACAGCAAATAATAAATAAGTTCAAGGAAACAATCACAAGTTATTACTGACAGCGAGTACTTAACCAGAGCTTGGAGCACAGTCCTGGCGCTCCCTGCTCGGCTCTGTCACTGTCTGTCACTGTCTGTCTCTGTGAGCAGCTACAGCTTAATTCCATTTATTCCTCCAGCGGCAGGGCCAGTCATTTCTCAGATCAGTGCCTGGGTTTACCAGCTGATTCGCCTGGATTCATGTCACAGGGAGTTAGCACTCACTGCTCTTAAAGACCTCACCTGCCACACTGCATCAGGCTCAGCCAACAGAGGCCGCGGCTTTGACCACTCTGCCCGTCCCGTGCCTGATGAAGATGTGGGGTTTGTTCTTTCTCTCTTCACCAGGTCGTTGCTTATCACTACTGCCAGGCTGACAATGCCTACACCTGCCTGGTGCCCGAGTTCGTGCACAACGTGGCCGCGCTGCTCTGCCGCTCGCCCCAGTTCGTCGCCTACAGGGAGCAGCTCCTGCGAGAGCCCCACCTGCAGAGCATGCTGAGCCTGAGGTCCTGCGTGCAGGACCCCATGGCCTCCTTCCGCAGGGGAGTCCTGGAGCCCTTGGAGAACCTGCACAAAGGTATGGTAGTCATGGAGAGAGAGAATCATGGGATGGGTTGAGTTGAAGGGACCTTAAAGCTCCTCCAGCGCCAACCCCTGCCATGAGCAGGGACCCCTTCCACTGGAGCAGCTTGCTCCAAGCCCCTGTGTCCAACCTGGCCTCGAGCACTGCCAGGGATGGGGCAGCCACAGCTTCTCTGGGCACCCTGTGCCAGCGCCTCAGCACCCTCACAGGGAATTGCTTCGTCCTTATCTCCACCCTAAATCTCCCCTGTTTCAATTTTAACCCATTCCCCCTTGGCCTGTCCCTACAGGCCCTTGTCCCAAGCCCCTCTCCAGGTTTTCTGCAGCCCCTTCAGGCACTGGGAGCTGCCCTAAGTTCTCCCTTTAAGGAGCCTTCTCTTTTCCAGGCTGATCCAGCCGATGATATTCCATGCACCTACCCTGAGCTCCCACACACCTTCTTTGTTTTGCTTTTTGGGGAAGTGAGAGATTAATGCTTGTGTGTCACATCCCGAGAGCTGCAGGGAAGAGCTGGGCGCTGCAGAAGCAGGGAAGGTGTGTGTGTTTGGAAGCAAGGGGTTAACCACCCTTCTCCTCCTGATGCAATGGGGAATGGTTGGACTTGATGATAATAAAGGGCTTTTCCAACCTGGTTGATTCCATGATTCCCTGCCGTTATTTAGTGGGCTTCTGAGAATTTTTGAAGCTTTCCCCAAACGAGCTGATAGCATCAAAGTCCAGAAATCCCCTGGGTCAGCTTCTAGGGAGGTTTGTAACAGCCTTATCCTGATTACAGGCTTCAGAGGTTTGTCTAATGCAACATTGGCTTTGTCTCCTTTTCCTTCTTTCCTCTGCAAGACATAACTAATTCCTTGTGACAATGGTTAGATTTCTTTGCTCGTTGCCATGAAAACTGTCAGAGCACTGCAGAGTTCAGGACTCTGTTGTCCTGCAAACCCATGGTTATCCAAACACCATGCTGCAGGTTGGCTGCAGTAATAGCCCAGATAATTTGTTGTTACCACCCTCCATATCACAGTGTAGGAGCCAATATGAAATGGATGCAGCTTCCACCAGATTCAAAGCCCTGTTGCTCAAATCAGCTCTTCAAAACACAGCATCCAAACTCTGAGCAGCAGCAGCTGGGTCCAACACACGTGATTCCACCAGGCACAGAGCAGACGTGGAGCCGGCGCAGTTGATTTTTCTGGCATGGAGAAATGTCACTGTAGGAGTAGTGTGGCTACTCTTCCCTACCAACACTCCTGGCAAAAATAAGAAGATACATTTAGGAACCACTGTTCTAAAGGAAAAGAATTCCTGGTTAATACAGTAAATCCTTACGAGGTATTTCAACTCTTGAATCAGAGCATCTCGCAGCAGGGGGGTTGCAATTAGATGATCTTTAAGGTCCCTTCCACCCCAGAGCCACTTTCTGATGCTTATTATTCTGGTCTTAAATTTTGGAGGTAGAGAAAAGCCTTTTTCTTCTTCCCTTCTTGTGCTCTGCACTGAGCACAGCTCCAGTGGAGCCAGTGATCAGGACTCCCACCTTCCAGCCTTGCTGATGGGCTGTACTGGCGAGCTAATCTGCACCCAGTGTTCTGTACCAAAGTGAACAGTGTCTGGAAATTGGCTTTAAAACATCTCACATTCAAGACTCCGTAAATATATCAGCAGATCTTTTACAAGGCGCTGTTGAAGCATTAGTGCTGCTGGGACAAAATTATTGTGTAGCTGTTGATGGTGAATGTGACTGAGAAAGTTAGATTCGTGTTTCTCAAAGGTATATATGTAGGAGAACACTGTTCTGATTCTTCCCCTACTCCCTGCTTTCTCCTCTCTCCCTCAGGCTTTATGAGAACCATGAGATGTGGGTATAAAACGCAAGCACCATATTCACTCCCAGGTTTCAGAGGGTCATAAAGTGTATTTTCTAATGTACCAAGTAAGCTTACTGAGAAGTTAACTGAAATCTGTGGTCATTTTCATGCGAAATACATGTTTTTCATAGGGGTATGAACAGTGCCTTAGGAAATAAATGCAGCTGGGTAATGTCAGGTAAGGATAAGATGCTCAGCAGCACCAAACACAAGATGTTTACGTGTTTCTGTTCTTCCTGGAACACCACAGAGATGCTCCTGTCATCAGTGAACATCTTGTGCTTATAGAGGATTTCCTGATGCAATTTAAAGAGCCCACCTGCTATTGGGAGTACTGAGCTTTTTGCTAGCAAGGTTTAGTCATGGTACTTCACAAGGAAGGGCAAGCTTTATATAGCTCAGCATCTGTAGTACCATGTTAACAGCATATGTCAACAGTGGACTCAGATGTCCTGTTTCCCACCCATTTTTATTAGGGAAGATTACCTTTGAGAAGATACTACTTAAGCTTAAGATGCAAGTCCAGAAGAATCTTCCCATTGGTTATAGCTGAGCAGGAGCTATGCCCAGCATCCGATGTAGGAACCCTGACTTCATTGTCTACATCAGTGTCCACCAGCAGCAAAATAACCCTGGTTAAAAAACGTGCTTTTTGTGGGATCGTTTTTGTTCCCCTCAACTCATTATAAAAGAGGCTCTGTAAAAGGTACAAGCTTGGGATCAAAGTGCTTTACAGGCCTGGAAGTCAGAGTCGTTTTGAACAGAGGATGTAACCTCCAAGCTGTTGCCTGCCCGACCCCCACACACTGAGTGATGGTTTACTCTGCTCAGATAATGGCTTGGCCTGTGAAT
>NDXB01019008.1:0-32847 GCA_002631895.1 Agapornis roseicollis
GCCTTCCAGTATCTGAAGGGGGCCTACAGGGATGCTGGGGATGGACTCTTCATTAGGGACTGTGGTGATAGGACAAGGGGTAACAGGTTCAAGCTTAAACAGGGGAAGTTTAGATTGGATATAAGGAAGAAATTCTTTACTGTGAGGGTGGTGAGATGCTGGCATGGGTTGCCCACAGAAGCTGTGAACGCTCCATTCCTGGCAGTGTTAGGCCAGGTTGGACGAAGCTTTGGGTGACATGGCTTAGTGTGAGGTGTCCCTGCTTATGGCAGGGGGTTTGGAACTAGATGATCTTAAAGTCCTTTCCAACCCTATCTATTTTATGATTCTATGATTCTAAGTGACTCTGCTGCTCTAGGACTTTCTCTGTGTTGACTCCAAAACTTTGAGTGGGAAGGGAAGCCCTGGGACAGCTGTCTGCTTTGTTGGTAACTGTCAGATAGTAGAATGTGGGTGTGCAGTCACAGTGATAAACATAGGGAAAAGCCAGATCAATACACTGTTCTAGCCTCTCTGCCAGTGGAGCACACTGAGATCAGAGGTGAGGTACAGCATGGAGCCTAGCCTGATTGTGTCTGCAGAGAAGGGAAGAGAAGAGGAGAAGAAGGCAATAATGTTTGGAGGGAAAAGGTAATGGCAGTGATATCCCTAAAATTATTGTATGGTCCCCCTTCAGTGTGAACCATACAGTATGGTGGGACTTGTGATTTATAAAACTTGTGATTTTGTGCCACAGAATGTTGAAGCATAAAGCCTGGTCTGTAAGGTGCTGAACAAAGCCTTACATAAATGTAGACTATACGGAACATTGTTATAAATCATTTCTCTACAGAAGTTACATTAATCAAACATTTCATTCATTCTCATATCCTTTGCCATAAAGCACTGGCATTAAAACCTTGTGCTTTTCAGTGGTGAGATGATTCTGTTATTTAACTGTATTTGGGTACCTAAAGGACCAAGTGAGATCAGGGACTCATCACCTAGGTGCTATGCAAACATTCATTTATTTATTTTACTTTTAAATATTAGTCATGTTCACTCATTGGGGCAAAGATTTAAAGTACCAAAAATATGTTCTTTTGTACCATGTGCTTTCTGACCTTTTCAAAATTTTAACAAATATTCCTACGGATTAATATTATCAGAGTGTCTAAAGACCTTTTTGCCTTGAGGCTGCATGAGTGCAAAAGTAAAAAGCAGACGCTTTCCAAAGATCTTATGATACAGCTGTGCAGTAAGAGACAGCAAGTGGATACAGTCAAGAAGGGAAAAAGAAGAACCTATTAAACGCTTTTTGTACAAATGACCAATCTGTCTGACCATTGTTAATTTATTTTTTCTAGCAAATATAAGTTTTATGAGGATAATGATATATCTCTCTGCATATTTATGGTGAGCACTTTCCAATTATGCAAAAAGAACAAAAAAGGTTTGATGAAGAGTTCACAAAAGGACTGAGATGTAAGCTAATGTTTCAGTTGTGGGAAGAGACAGTAGGTGCCCTGACAGGAGTCTCAAGGGCCTGAAAAATGAAGACGTGCAGTTCATATAAGATTCAGGAAAGAAAAGGCATAGTCAAATAAAGAGGCTAGAAAAACATTCTTTTTGGTAGCATTCGTGCTGGATATGAATGGAGTATGCACTCTTTTGGGGCCTGAAAAAATGATATTGCATTGAGAGATAAGATGATAACTTGAGCCACTTGGAGGGATTCTGTAATTCAGAGATGCTAGATCAGCCTGGTTCAGGCAAACCAGGCATTCAAAGACCCAGGGATTCACATGAGTCAAAATTAACAGCACGATTATGGCTTGTAGCAGATACGAAGGTGATATTGCTGATAATAAAGAAAGTGAGAGAGAAAGCTTGGAAGGAGAGATTAAGAATTATGGTTTTGTTATATGGAGTTTTAGATGATAGTAAAATACCAGAGGATGTTAAAGAGGCAGACCAAGACCTTAATTTGGACATAGAGATAGGTCTAGAGAGGTGTAGCTCAGTGAATTATTAACATAGAAATTGCAGTTGATGATAATTGAGAAAGTCATCTTTGAACAGACTATGCAGGGAAGGATAAGATTGGTGTCATTAATAGCAGAAGAAACAAAGATAAGAGTATTTCAGCAAGGATGAAACATTTAGAGGGCTGGAGTTATAAACGGCTTTAATTAAAGTCATGGTGCAAAGTCCATTCATTTAAATTCATGTTGACTCCAATGAGTTTTAGGTCAGGTCCAAAGGGAAAAAAAAAAAAAAAACAAAAAAAAAAAAAAAAAAGCAAAACAAACACCCGAATTTCAAAACAGGGGGCAAATAGGAGAATTTAAAGNAAAAAATCTGGGATTCAGCTTGAAGTTGGCAGAAAAAGAAATTAATGTCCAAAGGGAAAAAAAAAAAAAAACCAAAAAAACAAAAAACAAGCAAAACAAACACCTGAATTTCAAAACAGGGAGCAAATAGCAGAATTTAAAGCAGGATGAGAGCAGGCACAAGTGGTACTGAAGCTTCAACTGTATGTGATATTTCCCATTTGGAATTCATTGTACCCAGTAGGCATGAGCATTTGATATGTTTGTGCTATGTTAAATGATGCCTGTGCAGCACTAATTCTTGCGTCTTTGAGGACTCATACCAAAAAGAAGGAAGTCAGATTAGACCTAAGACTGTGACTGGGAATCCCTTCAGAATGTATTTCCATATTTATTGATAGGAGGCAATCCTGGCACTAAGATAAACAGGGTCAGATTATTGCCCTTCTTTTCATGGTGAACAGTAGATAGTAGATAGTCTGACAGCTCCTCAGACTATTTTCTGCTAACATAAACTTAAAGAAGTTAAGGCAAAAGACATGACTCGAGTGAAATCAATGGGAATTTTGTCACTAAATGTATCAAGGATATCACTGTAGGGCTTAAATAAAGTCTTTGATATAAATCATAAGATTTTATTTCCCTACAGCACATGAGCATAAGACAACTTGCCAATTTGTGGATACTCAGAAAAAATAAGGCAAATAAAGAAAGCATACGATGTCAATGTGTGTAGGCTAAAGTGTTTAATAAGGGTATGAAGGCTTCATCTGATATAAAGCCCCTTTAGCTAAGAGCGTTTACATGGGGATTTGACATATTTTAATTTATGTTATATTGATTTGACACCATTAATGGATTTGCTTTATCTTCCCCAGGTGCCTCAACTAGGCAAGCCTTTGGTTATAATTGACAGAATGGGCTGGTTAGATCCATGGAAGTAGGCTAGCATATACCATGTTGATCCAAACAATACAAATCTTTGAATGTACAGATACCACTAAATTTATTTAAACATCTCTTACATTTGCTGTTTGATCAGTGTTATAAGGAGTTAGCTCTGTGACCTAAAATAATGTAGTCATTAAGCATGGTTAGGTTTATTTTGTAAATGGCAGCCTTGCTGAATCTGCACAAAGTTTAAGTCAATTTTATTTCTATCAGTGAGGTAGCATGTCAAGCTGTGATAATATTTTTCTCCTCCACTTGTTAGCTTGTTGAAAGGACATATTTAAAACAACATGCTGAAGTGCAGGTTCCTTGTTACAGCTTCTGCCTGTACAGAGATTGGATTAATCATGAGGAAAGATGATCCTAAACATTGGCCTGAGAGTCAAGGAACATGACTTTTTTCCCAAGATACATAAGAAATTTTCCATTTGGGATTTTGGGTAAACAGCTAGGGTCAAGGTGTTTATGCTTTTGTGCCTAGCTGGTGAGCCTGAGTGTGTGTACACACCTGAGAGCTTCAGGTGTGTAAATCAGTATGATGATTGTTTCAAGAGAGCTGATGGAATAAGGCCTAGGACACTGGCCAGCATGCTAGTTCTGGGACTTGACTGCAGAAACCCGATGTACGGTTCCTAAAATCAATTCAGTTTGCAAGCATCTCACCTTAAAAAAGTATTTTGTTTTCCGGCTTTCATTGTTTTGGAGGAAAGCTTTACAAAGGAGAGCTGACCACATTCCAATACAGGCTCTGATGTGTTTTCCAAGGTGAGCATACATGTTGGATGATTAGCAGTGGGGCTACAAGCATTGCTGAGTAATCACAGTCAGCACTTGTGGGAAGATGGGAATGAGGAGTAAACTCTGGGGCTGGTGGATCTTGCACCATTCTGGTACCCAGCCAGGGTCCACCTGCAGTGAAAGTCTCACTCATGAACTTGCTTCCAGACCTCCACTGCTACTATTTCTTTCAGCTTGACTGAGCTTGTGTTTTCTGATTCCACACTTATATGTAGGGTTTGATGCACTCCTCCAGTCGTAAAAAAGAAGATTTAATAGGCAACATAATAAAATAAAAAACAAATATGAAGGACTTTCCCTGTATATTTACCAGTCTCAGCTCTGTATGACTTGACTCATAAGTCTGCATTCTCTGAGGAGAGAACATAGGAAAGTTTTTATTTTGGATTCGAGCTGTTCTGGCAGGTCAAATCCAGAGTGCAGGTAGTAATTCCATTCCTGCTAAATATGTTGTCATCAGGTGGGAAGAAGTCACCATTATAAGAAAATAAAGATTAGTAGTTGTCGTGGTTTAAACCCAACCAACCACGCAACTCATTCACTCACTCAACCCCCCTTCTTGCCCTCCCCTGCTTCCAGAGAGATGGGGGGAGAATCAAATAATGCAACTTCCACAGGTTGAGATAAGGTAAGTTTAGTAACTAAGGTATAACACAAATCACTGCTGCTACCACCAATAATAATAATGATACAGGAAAAGAATACAGCATCCCATCAACCACAACAGATAACTCACGACACCCCACCAACCGAGTGCTGACCAACCAACTCCTCCAACCACCCAGAGAACTAGGCCTTCCAGATCCTCCCTAGTTACATCCTGGGCATGACGTGCTATGGTATGGAATACCTCTTTGGTCAGTTTGGTCCTGTCAGTACAGTCCTGTCCCTCCTTCCTCCCGGCTTCCCCTCCTCCCCGGCAGAGCATGAGGCTCACAAAGTCCTTGGTCAGGGCAAACATCGCTCAGCAACAACCAAAAACATCGGCCTTATCAGCCTTGTTCCCGAGCTAAGTCAAAACACAGCTACTAAAGAGAAGGAAAACTGACTGCAACTGCTGAACCCAGGACAGTAGTTCACCTTAAAAGACAAAAATACACATCATGAAGTTGACATATGTATTCTAATGCTTTTCATGGAACTTCAAGGGCATTTTGTAATACAATTCAACAGATTTTTGTGACTCATTACTGACTGCTACCATGTTTAGAAGTTAGTGTGGCTTGAAATTCAATGCCAAAACACCAGCATAATTTTTGGTTTTGCTGGTAATATTTCATAACTTCTGGGTTCTAGTTCACTAGGAAAGATGAATGACAAAACATGTATGTATATATAATACGCATTGTTGTTTATAGATCTAAAAGACTTGGCTGAAAATAGAAAATGCTGCCTGTTTAAAAGTATTTGAAAAACTAGCATTTAGTAACTTGTGCGCACAAACTTTGTCTTCATTTATACAGGTGCTTAAAAAATATGCAAATGAAAGTGCAATGATAATTTATAAGAACAAGAATTGACATCCTTGAAAAAGTTAATATCAAGAAATAATTTCACCAGTTTTATTCATCCTAATAGAATGTTCTTCGTTGAAGAAGATCCTTCACAATCTATAAAATAGAATTAAAAAAGGACTACTCAGAGGAAGTAATGACCCCATATTGTGTTCTGGCAAAACACTGTAATATTCATATAATGTATGCTTAATCTAACTAAGGGTGGTGCTAGTTTGTCCTCTAAGGCTACAGCATAATTTGGAGCATAATTTTAGATATGAGTTCTTGCATTCAGTCATATCATTAAAGTGTTGTTAGGATAATTTGTATGGGTATGAGTGTTTCCAGTATTTTCCTCTTTGCTTTAATTTTCGTGTCTGAGGAAGAAATTAACTGAGAGATCTAGGCTTATTTGAATTATTTGAATTAAAATTCCTGTGAATGAGGTTCCTTCTTCCCTTCCTCTGGGACAGTATCTGTATGTTCGAAGAGATGCCAGTTCACATCCATTCAAAAACAGAAAAAGAAGGAAGCGAAATAAAAAAAAGCAAAGTTACAGGCATCAGATGACAGTGTGACATTCACTGGAGATTTAGCAGGAGTTAAGTGAGGCAGAACTTTGCCTTTTACTCTGTTGAAGATCCATATCCTACCACTCACTGCAGTGAGACTGTGTTGATTTGCACTGGTGAACAGTACGAGGCACAGAACATCACCTGTATCTTTCTAATCCCACTTTCTGTTAACCAAAACAAAAGCTTCTAGATGGTGTATATGTCTCTTCCCACCAGTCACAGCCTCATTCATGACTTTACAAGTTGTTAAGGCCCTGGAAAGAGGTGCATCTTTATTTTGACTTCTGTTCTTTACTGCAGAAAGTAAAATCAGTCATAACAAGTGGCAGTTCTTTCCCGTACCACCCTGAAAGCAGTTGACTAAGGCAGCATGAGAAAAAGATGAGACTAGACATCCCATTTCCTTTAAAATAAGTGGTGGGTTTAAATTACTGTGCCCACACATCTTGTACAACATCAGTCTAGGTTCTACTAATAGGAAACACCCTAAGGAATAGCTGGATTGGGTGCACTGCCAAACAGCCATTGTCCTTAGTGGTGCCAGCTCTCTTCAAAAAGGATGAATAAAACACACAAGCCCTGGCTCATACCATGTTAGATGTTAATAAAACAGTAATAATTGTCTCCTTTTAGATGTATCTGGATAATACCTTTACAGTTAAATGTCAGCATTTGTTAGGAACTGCTGCTATTAACTGAGTATTTGTTATTCAAAGACTACATAAAGAATTTTGTGTTTCAGAAACACTCAAGTTTGATGGTAATAGCTACATAGCAAGCATGGAATGTCTTCCAGCAAAAATATTGGCAACATTTTTTGGGCTTTGAAATATTAATAACAACTACTTTATGATACTAAGTTTTAGAAACAAATGTATGTTAAATATTACATATAAGTTTTTAAACTTTAGGAAATCAATTTGGTTTTGTGATATTGAGTTTGATTAGACAAAGAGATACAAGGTGACAGAGGGATACATTTGTAATTGTATATTCATTTTTCAGTATAATACTAATAGTATCAGATTATTTCTGTTTTCCTCTATGTTATAAGAGTTCTTGAAAACTAAAGCAACAGGATAAAAACTTTTTTTGTTTTTACAGAGGCCTTCCTAAACTAGTTCATAAACCTTTACAATTAATGAAAATAACACACTGGCACATATCATATTCCCTGAAATACTGATACTGAGAAGTTCACACCCATTAAGAATGTGTGGGTTTGTTTCCACTTTGCAAATCAAACTGAAGCTTCTGATTTCTGTTTATCTCACTTTCACTTTCTGTTCCACCCATTTTCCTCCCCCATCCTGCCTTTCATTTGCCAGAAAGCCCTGTCCAGCTTATTTACATGTGAAAAAACTTGGAGCATCATGTGGTGAGGTTCCAGGGCAACACTGAATCCTATTCAATTCTCATTTCCTCCCTGACAGTCACCATTGAATCAATCATGTTTTCCATGCCCTCTTCATGACCACCTAGGAGATCCCAAATAACTTTTCATCTGCTGTGTCAATCACACTCAGACCATGTCCACTTTTCATTACTAACACACTGTCATGTGACCAGCTAATCTGTCACTTTCTGACAGCGGTTAGTGTGCCAATTGATTTAATTAGCAATCAATTAGCTTGTTACTATTGGAAGTAATTACCTTTTATAGAGAAAAGAGTGCAGCTGGTCATAGCAATAAAACTGCACTAGTAAAACTGCATTTACCTCCCCTTCTCAACATTCAAAGTCATCAGCACTCAAGGGTTAGCAGAATTATTGGTGACATATACACGGTCCTGGGGGATTTCTTTGCTCTCCTTATTATGCTGGCAGACTCTTTCATTAGTACAGTATTTTTACTTAGGAAATAGATCTGATTAAGTTCGATGTTAACATTTACATTGTTTACTTCAGCAAAGGTTTCAGTATCAAGTGTTTGGAATTGCTAATGAAAGCATTCTTAAAGATGGTTATAGATTGATGTTTCTGCATTTGCAGCAGAAAACTTTTAGAAATACCCAGCACAATGCCCCTTTAAAAAGCATGTGTGTCTTACTTAACTGTGCTGGCAATGTTATTTTTTTTGCCCCTCTATAAAACATACACAGAGATTTAACTTGTTGGAGAATTAAGTGCTCTCATAAACCTTGGAAATTCTGCAGTATCACCCAAGAGAAGTACTTTTAGTTGTTTCCTGCTTTTTTTTTTTTTTAAAAAAAAAAGTAAAGTTATTTTCTTTTTGATATATAAACTATCCAACACACATATATTTTTAATCTATGATTGTGCCATTTCCAACACCAGGACTGAAGTACATATCACACACTTGTGCCATTAAATTCAACCTGCAAAATACTCCCAAGGCAGACAATGACTCGCTACATTAGCTCTGTGGTGAACAGAAGAGTCAGTAATGAAATGAGTAAGTAGACTTGTACTCCATTCATCATCCTGTTTGCTTCAATATAAGTGTTCTTTTATCAGCAGTATTGGTACTGATGTCATCACACTAGGCATAAATCACAGCACAAGTGACAGTGTCCTATTAAGGGTCATGGTCTAAAATCATTATTGACAAATTAAAGACCACAGTTAGCCATTTTCCCTGTATACCCTCATTTGTGATATAGTTTGAACCTTTTTAGCTGGCTGCAGGATAAATAGTCATTTATAGTTCTGAACAGCTGTGTGTGTTAACTTACCAACCACACTATATTAAAATAAATAAAAATATTTTAAAATGGCAAGAAACCCAGCAAAGACAGGGATATTAAATCTTAAGCTGGTCCTTGTCATCAACTCACATTTCATGGGACCTAGCTGTGAGGGTTACAGAGAAGACACCATCACATACCAATCTGTAATGAACACTCTTTAGTAATGTCTACAGCAGATAGGACAGATTCATCACAGGTATAATTAGGTAGAGATTCTGCTACAGTCAGTGAAATGAAAAGCAATACACAGTAACACCAGACACAGCCCTTCCAGTGACTTTATTCCTCATGTAAGTCAGACTGGGGGAAACTCAGCCCTGCTGTGCTCAACCCATTTAAAAGCGTCTCTCCAATCATGTGTTGTTGCTTTTGAGAGGAAGCTACACTTCTTTTGTATATCATCCAATGTAGCTCACTACAGAAATGCTGAACATAGGGGTGCTGACCCAGAAGAAGCGTTTTACTGTCCTTTTTCAGGAAAGGGTAGCAGGAACTCCAGATTCCCAAAAGACCTGTTGCTTCACCCCTTAGGTAAGATGATGGCTGTAGCTCCTTCTTTCTGAGGAAGGTATTTATGATACATACTGCAGTTATTAGTTACACTGGTATTTATGGCTTCTTGGTTTCTTGCATTGCTCTTGTGCCCTTGTTTTATGGTACAGACATCCCTTCCCCTCACCATTATATGGAGGCCACTGGAAGAGTCAATGAATGAACCAAATAAATTTACCAAATATTTGACTGTATGTTTGCTGGTGGTGAAAAGCATTGGGAGATTGCATTAAATCAGGCATTCACTTCCAGCTTCTGTTAGGGCAGTTCAGGGGAACTGTTAATGTGTCTTCTTACTACAACACCTACTAATTTTCATATTGCAAATCCATAATAACCTTGGATGGGTTCTAGTGTCATTTCTTTCGAGAAGGGATCTCTTAGTATGAGATGTGAGTCTACCACCTCCAATATACGGAAATACCAAGGACACCATCTTGTCTTGTTTTAAATAAGGTCAAACTGACATTTTAACTGGAGTTACACTCAGTTCTGTCAGGTGTGGATCCTGCCCCTCTTCTTGCAGCAGTGAGGATGGAGGCTTGTGAAGAGACAGCAGGTACTGCCTGGGTGCAGGCTGTCCAGCCATGGTGCAACACCCATTCTGCTGGGTGCGGCAGGAAAGGGAGGCAACTGGTAATGACAGGGTCTGCATTATTTGCTCTATTAGGCCAGTCTTGGCTTCCAAATGCATGAAGGTCTATAATCTCACTCATTATACAGTATGACTCTTTATAATGCTTAAAATATTGCCAAGTACAGTGTTATGGCATAGACAGAATGAACACTGTTATTAACATACACGAATTGAAACAAAGCTTACTCATATGGCTCCTATTACTGTAGTATCTGAGCACCTCATTATCTTTAATGCATTTATCCTCACGACATCCCTCTGAGCTAGTGCAGGGCTATTATCTCCATTTTACAGATGGGCAGAGCAATAATAAGGGTACGTCTAGGAGCACAGTCAGGGATTTCAGCAGGGCAGGCTTCTGTAGAAAAAGCATGCTTTGGTGCAATGTTGTGGCTGGAGCCAGTGAATGATCCATGCTGCAGTGGCATGCAAAGCCGTCCAAAATTATTTTGAGCTATGTTGTAAGCCTGAAACAGAAGAGTGGGATCCATTCCCAGACTGAGGTTGGGTCTAAGTAACTCTGAACTGTGTCTGTCCAGTGCTTCTGGTCTGGTTTGGTTTTCTACTTTAAAAATGTCTGTTCTACCTATGTCACCTGTAAGCCGATACGATGACTGGCTGCTTTTTTCCAAGCTGTAATAAAGCAGCTAAGAGACTGGATTTTCAGACCAGCTAATAGTTCTTTTTGACAGATACGTAAGTTTGCTGAATGTCTACAAAGTTTATTAGGGTGTTTATCCATCAGCAAAGAATACATACAGGTTGATCTTATACATAAAGGGACTAAATGCACCCCAAGTGTACCAAAAGCCTCATTTTCCATTACTCAGTGCTAAAGCAACACCAATGTAAGTTGTAAATACATTTGGAATCCAAGATCCAAACAGTCTTGTTCTTATATCTTGTTCTCAAGTATTACAATTCTTGGAAGACAGCTAATTTCAGGAGACTTCCATCAGTCTGGGACCAATGAGTGGGTCCTTGTGAGACACCACCCTGCATCAGCTAAGCAATTATAGACTTCTGCTCCAGAGTTCAGATCTCAACATTAGCAACATTGAGATGTGGGAACCTTGGCTGTAGATCCTTACAAAAATAAAAATGAAATATTTCAGGACAAATCTCTAATTTTCTCTCAATTCCAAAATGCATATCAGGGGTTTGTTGTTCTAAATTTGAATTCTTTCTGTAAAAATCACTGTGGATGTCAAGCACAAATTTCCTTCTACAGTGCAGTTATTAGCCTCAAATGACCCAAGATTCTGTATTTTTTTAAGGATGTGACATTCCTAATACAGCAACGGTTTAGGTAATAACCTTCTAATTTTAAGTGTGAAAATTGTAAATTCATATCCCAGGCAATTTCTGTACATCCATTTATGCAAAAAGCTGATAGTAATTAGTTTTTTACTACAGATTTTATAGTGTTTGGCTGAAAAACAACATTTTATTATAATTACAACTTACATGGGGTTATGACAGTTTAAATAACATTTTTATAAGGTGCATCATGTCCCAGAAAGCATCTGAGGTTAAAAATGGTAGCTTGTAAGGTATTATCCAAGAGCAGCTCATGACTTAGGACATTTACAGTAACTATTTAAGCCCAGGTTCAAGGAACTGAGCTGTCTGCTTCCTGTCCTAGGTGAGTTTCTTAACTATAAAAATGTTGAATTTCCAGTTTCAAGTATATCTTCAAAGACAGACTAACAAGGAAGTCCAATAGCTAAATTTCATAACTGGTTTGTGGAAAGCTTGGGCTAAGGGTAGAGTTTTGACCTGACATGAAACTGAGACCTTTTCCAAAATAGTCATCATTTTCACAGGTTCAAGAAATTGTTTGGTGCTTGCTCCACTTACTATTGTACATCTGTGCTTCTTATTTCTTACTTCTACTACATTTTGTGGGAATTTATTCAAACACAGGATACTTTAAGCTTTGAGCAATACATAAGGCTCTCTGATTTTGAAACTATGCATATAATACTTTGCACTGAAAAAGATTCTTTTGTTTGTTTAATACTTTCTATAGATAATTTTAATTTTTTTCAAAGGATACTACAGCAATCAAGAGTTCAACACTAAAAGTAATTCGTATAGAACTTAGAAAAGGAAGTTTACAGGGTTACTAATATACACCAGGGCTTAAGCTGACATGAATTTTTATCTTAATTATCAGACAAATTTGTACTCCCACTATTTAATTCAATTTGCATGCATCGGTAGACACTTATTAAAGGTAATATTACATCTGTCATTTTAAGACTGGTGAGAATTTTATCATAGGAGCTGCTCGAAACAGCCACTCTATTATGTAAAGAATTCTTTTGTAAAGCTTAAAATAACCAGTATAGCATCCCAATTAACTATTTGAAGGAAAAAGTCTTTTTTGTGGTACAATTATACATAACACATAATAATATGTAGTCTCTTCCTATACTAGGCTGTATATGGACATAATGAGGTCTTTCAGACACCTCCTGTACTTTATATCAGACCAAGAAAAAAAAAAAAAAACCAAACAATTGTAAGCTGATCTCAAATCAAGTTATTGTAGAAAGATGTGTGTGTGCTATGGCAGGTTTTGCAGACCTTTTCTACACGAACTGCACTTCCTGTATTGAAAAAACATAGCTGTCAATTCTGCAGGAGCTAATAGCTCCTACTTCATTGTTTTTCCTTGGTGTATTGTAGAAAACAGGGAAGTAAGTAGCTGTTCTCACTGCTGAAAGTCAGCTGTTCAATTAAAAAAAAACCACAGTAGTTACCATGGCACCAGCCCTATTATGCTGTGTCAGTACAGAGGCTTATATACTTCATACAAACAAACACATTTTTGTTTTATATAAAAGCCTTTTAAGTAAGTCTCTTTATTATTCTAATAAATTCATTGTCAGGTATTTTTTTTTTTGATAGGCAGTTTGTTAGGAATGTGATGTGTGGAATATTCTTGGGAAAAAAATCACTTTAAAAGCAGATGTATGAAAAGAATTTTAAATTACTGTAGTAGGAAAAGGAATATTAAGAACAGGAAGAACTGAACTCTGCACCTCTGCTTTTCAGCTGGTTTTAGAATAAAATAATATTGTCTTATGAACTCAATTACTTTAGTTGTGACTTGCAGCCATTGACCTTCTGATCAGTTGTCATTAAAAAGTCGGCTTTCCCATCAATGTTTACTGTGGGACACCCTAACAAGATAATATAAGCAATGGCATTTAATGGAAAGTGTAATTTCTCAGCTGTGAAGAACAATGATTTCCCAAAGTATTCACAAATCAAGACATATTGTCACATATAAACAAGTATAATTGCCTTGGATTTTTGAAGACTGCAGAATTGGCTTAATAAAGTTGAGATATTTTTAGTATTAGATTATTTTCTATTGCAGAATTAATCAGAGCATTACATATTACTCTGGGAACAGAATAAAAATATGATCCCAGCCTCAAAAATGCACTTTAGAGCTGAGCTGAACCCTGTGCTTTCATTAGTACACCACCACTGTGGGTGACACTGGGAAGATGATCATCAACTGGAGTGTTTGGTCTGCCTTGTGTCCTCAACTTCACTGTGTTTTCACTAATATGTCTCACAGGACACAGCTGTGACCAGACACGGCTATTGATGCATATCCTAGTGCTGGTATTTTTTAAATTGGATTATGCAGTCTGATATTAAGAACTATTGCTATCTTCTTTGCCTTTTTGATGAGAATTTCACAAAATCTTACTTCGCATTTTGCACCGATTAGTTTCTAAAAGGCAGGCATTTGAAGTCAGATGGTGTTTTATAAGCAGTAGGGTACTCATGCTGCTCCATCCAAACTTCTATTTTATTTTGCTGGAGAAAGAGAAAAAAAGACCAAGTAATTTGTCTCCACTAACACAAAGTTCTCTGCGACTTTCTATTGTTGCTATTGTTGAACAAATTCAAACTGTGAGAAACAATCTGGGAATTGAAATTGTCGCTGGATGCTCTGTCAAAGAACAGCCCATCAATCTCAGAAGAAATTTTAAGGGAACAGGTTTTTCATGCCTGTGTGCTGGTAGGAAGCCAAGTGTGTGTTGCCATTTGATGGTAAAATCAGTGTACACCTGTTCCAACCAGCTGGCAACATAACCTATGTCAGAGGGATATGTCACTGCTGCACCAGCCCAAACTGCTGGCGGTGGCTGCATGACAGTCAGGGAAGACAAAAAAAGGAACTTGGGGACCAAAAGAGGAGGAGTTTACAGTGCCATTTCAGGGACACAGATGTGCGAAGAGTGTGATAAAAGAAGGAAACATCGGAGGGAATAAGCTCAAACAAAAAAGCAAATGTCATTTGCATGATGTAATTATGGACAACCATTGACTGCTTCGTAATAACACTCAGTGGGGCAATGTTAAACCTACTGTGAGTGCTAAAAAGGCCTCAGCTTGAAAAAAGGTCAGTGTGAATTAGTATATATTTGCAGATTAATTCTGAATGTTATATCATAAATTTTATAGCCCAGCACTTACTGCTGTATAGTGAAGATGACACTAATGCGATTCAGACAGGATTAATTCAGAAAGGACTAACATCTAGCTTGTCACTTTAATTTGTGGCCAATGAAGAAAATGGAGATATGTTAATATGTGTGTGTATTGTGTGTATGTAACATGTGCATGTGTGTGTTAGACATAATTGTTATATCTCCTGCTGTGTTGCATCAAATTCACAACCAAAATTACAAGCCACTTTAAAAGCACAAACACTATCAAGTCTGCTGTTTTAAAACTAACTGGATTATGAGTTCAGCTGCAGTTTCTTTCTTAGAAAAAAAAAAAAACCTGCTAACCCTTCACTGGTGTAAATGGTTATGCCAATGTACACCAGCTGAGGATGGTGTTGCTTAATCTATTGAAGAGACGTGTTACAGTTTTTCTGCTCCTCTTGTACACCTATATATGTATCTAAGTTATTGGATTCTGGATGTCTTATCTTAAGTTTTGAGACTCAAAGCTAAATTCTGATGTTGCATCTGCAGTGTGTCCCCAGTAAGAGAAGAAGGCAGTGCAGGATCTTGAGTGCAGAGCTGAGGTGTTTGCATTTAGTTGCAATGGCCTCTCTGGGTGCCTGTGAAATTATTATTCAGGATTGCTTAGTTTTAACTTGGGTGACTTGACAGGGAATCTGGTCTAGATCTTTAATGCAGCATTTTGGTGTAATCTGGAGGATATATACAGTTGTAAACCTGAAAACAATTTACCAACCCCCTCCTAGGTCTGTCAACACATTATTGTCATCCATTCTGAGCCAGGTGCCTGCACCACAGACATGCTGAAGAATAAGGTCTTTTTCAATACAACATTATTTAGTGATGGACAAAACCAAGCCTAAATCTCTCTTTTCTTAAGGAAGAAGTCCAACCAATGCCCTAAGGATAGCGAAGTGAGGTGCTTCAGCTGTCCAGGGATTTTAATCTCCTCTCAAATGCTGGCACAATGGCCACACATGTCTATATCAACAAGAAATCCCGTCTTGAGGCCAAGGGGACAAAGCCCCTTGAAGCAGTTTGGAGTGAGTTTCCACCTTTAGGACAGCAACTCAGTGTACTGTATGTCCCTTGGCTCTCCAAAGAACCAACTGCTCAACACATCTTGTCGCTGCTGCAGAGCCACATTTTCTTTAAATATTCACATGGAGTCAAACTGGTTTTTCCTGCATCTGAAATTCTAACACCTAGTTTCATCCTTCATCAAATAGAGCATTAGTCTGATTCCCAATTCCCATTTGGTAAAATAGACAAATTATATAAAACTTTATAAATGTATACACATAGAATACAATTACATGCAAATGTAATTTCTTCTTTCTTACTCACTGGATCCAGGAATCCCTTACTATAAAAATTTATAGTATCCATCCCAGTATATTTTTAATGACATAGCTGTTATGCAGTTATTCTTAATTTTCTGTGCATCTTTTCCCTTTATAATTTTGTTAGACAGACACAAGTTCTGAACTATGGATTCCTAAAGTAATTACAGAAATTCCTTTATGGATTTTTCTACCCATAAATATATGCTGTCTTCTGTGTTTAACAGGCTGGGGAAAGTCTGAGATATCAACTACATAGCAAAGATGCCTAGTCCAGATTGTTATAGAGAGCAAACAAAAAATGTCATTATGTCTGGGACTAGTGATAAAGTTATGTTTTTGATTCAAATGGGTTTTTCAATTGTGGGGTTTTTTTGTACTTATTATTTACCTGAGATTGGATGAGAAATTATGCTTTCATTAAAATAGGAATTTTCATTCATCTACGCTTCTTCGGTTTTCATCCAAAAAAAAAGGTGAAATTTAATTCAATCTCTTACAACTAAAAACTGTCACAATTCAGCCTGCTATAAAGCAGCAAAACAAAACAAGGAGGAGTTTTCTACTGACCTCTTCCCAGGACTCATATATGTCCTTCTCAAGGGTCTCTGCGTACAGCTGGTATACCTTCAGCACAAGGTTGTCATAAAAGGAAAGACCAGCAAATGAGGGTATTAGACTGTGAGAAACAAGATCTTCAGCTTATGTGTTGTTTTCTGCCAGATCAGAGACCCTACACAGGTTATAAGATAAATTTAAAAGTCATCCTTGATCAGCAAGATTCTTCCAGGTACCCCCTGCCTTAATCTTTTGTGGTTGAGCAGTTATCCTGGGAAGAGGACCATGTAATCACCTGGTATGCTACGTCCATCAGCTGGCAGACTGAAAAATGGCCTTAGTGTTAGACCACAGTCTGGTCTTGCTTGGAAGACCCTGTTGCCAATATTCTGCAGCTTAGTCTTTAAGGGGAAAACGTAGCAGAAGGTACCTTGATTACTTGGTGCACCAATAGCAACAAAAGAAATTCCAATTACTATGGAAAAGATGCATCTCTACCTTACAGTGTGTCAGTACAGTAGGAAATAGTGTCCATTTTGGATTGTTGTTGATAACAGAAATTCATGCCTTGAACTGGTGGAGAGGGGAGAAAATTCATTACTGTCATACCTAAGCTGCAGTTGCTGTTGGATCTACAGGGAAGTATAGGTGTCTGTCTCATGCAACGGAAACCTGTTTGAGATCGTAGATTGGAGACACAAGGATACATCTTTTAAAACAAAGATTTATAAAGGACTCAAAGCATTTTCTGAGAAGACTTAGTCCCACACTCTGACTAGTGAGAGCCTCTGCTTGCACAGAGGACTTCAGTGCTCCAGACAGGAGCAGGGTAAGCCATGACCCTACTTCCAACATTAGGTGGATTCTAACTGAAGGTGTTTGGTTTGTTTTCTTCTTCTAGAAAAACACAATGCTTTTTAACCTGGGAATTCCTGAACTGCTTATATAAATAATACAAGATGCTAGCTGATACAGTGTGCTCTTAACGCATGTTAAAAGTGTTTGGATTGATGTCTCAGAGTCATGTATCTGCATGTTGCCAAATAAGAGCAGTTATATTTTCTTATATTTATGCATTCCTAGACACATATCAGTAGCTACCTTGTGCTGCTCTATGTGTCCTGTTACAAAAAGGGGTGCTTATTATATTTCCTTTTTCTATAGTTATATGAAATGAGCGTTTTTGACATGCAAGCCCCTTTTTTCACTTGTTCCAGGACAGGCAACAATTCCCTGATGCCCAGTCAGCTGTCTACCTTGCATTATTTTCCCACCTGAGTGCTCTAGTCACCAGCTCAAACTTTTTTTCATTCAGTATTAAAGGCGCAAGTAACACAGTTTGGTCTAAATATTGCATTATTTATCCCATAGGCAGCAGAATTTTCTAAGAAATTATTAAAAACTCCAAAGGCATGAATAGAAAATAAAAACACTATTTTAAATGAGTAGTAAAAAATACAGCTTCTGCAAAATTGCTCAGATATCACAATGTGTCTGATATTAGCCAGAACCAGTGAGGAAACTGGAGCACTCTGAATGTGAAATATTTAAAAATAGTTTCATGACTATATAAATACCTTTGGAGTCAGAATTTAATTGAAACTTAAATTCTTTGAGAGTTATTAGTCATTAAAAAGAATGACCCTCCATTTAAATTTTAGATATTAATCTCGTATTCTTTTCTCTCCCATTAGCTCAGAAACCAGCTTGTTATTGCCCCTTAAGGCTTTCTATATAATTAAATATTCCTGAAACTCCAAATGCCAGCTATACTGGAAGAATCTGAATCAGAGCAAGGTTATTTACAGAATTTTTCTGTTGAGGGTTTAGCACTTGAGTCTGCTTTCACTCATGTCAGGTATGTCATACTTGTCTTGCATAGAAATGGAAATTTTGTCATCAACCTTAGTGCAATCACGAGTAAGTGCCATGTGTCCATGAAGATACATGGTACTTACTCATGCTTAGGAAGATGATGAAGATACTTCTGCAGGGAACTGTTAACAGCAACCAAGAGGTAAACCCCTCCAGGTCTGGAAACAAGGGACCAGAATTTACACTCGGTAAAATGTGTGGCCATGTGTGTGTGTATTGTTTTATGGGCAATGTAAGATTTATGAAGTTCTTAGCTATAAAAGTCCTTACTTTTAAGTGCTGTATATTTTTTTGAAAATGAGGTGTTAGATAAGTAGACCATGTGGTCAAAATGGAGTAAGTATTTAATAATGTAGCAATATGGGGCATAATTTAACCCACAGTGCATGTGATTCATGGTGAAGCATTACTCCAACATATCAATATCCATTTTACATTTTTGTATGTCTAGTTATTAGAGAAACCAACAGGAGAGGAAAACAATGGCTATATAAATAAAGACAAAACCAAGGTCCACTTTCAGGGCTCAAGGCAAGACTATACAACTTTTTTGCAGAACTGAGTACTTAAAGATCTGAGAGAAATTAGACATTGAAAAAAAAAAGAGTTTCTGGAGAGAAAAGAAAGCTGTGAGAAAGCAATTCATACTCAGACCAGGTGGAAGAGACTCAAGTCCTCAAGGCTATCTGAAGTAACCTTCCTGATTTCTAAGGAAAGGTAAACCCAAGGGATGGCCAAACATGACCAAATGACTGCTGTAGCACTGGATTTTTTCTGGAAAGCTGGGGTTGCTCCAGCAGGGCCATCCCAGCCTCGACATCATACACTGTTCCAGAGGGGAACAGGACTTGATTGCACTGCTGTATGTGTGGCATAAGATGGCCTTTGGGAGCATTGTGTTTACAGACTGGGAACTGAAGAGAAGGAATTAAATGACATGACCAAAGACTGCAGCCAGGCAGACTTGGAAATAAACCTTTTTGCTCCCAGACAAGCACTAACATCAGGTAGCAGGACTCCCTTGCTTCTTCTTGTAATACTACATTATCTGACTGCTCTTAGCCCTTTTTTACAACCCTCAAAGCAGGAAAACAATATCAGAGCTCCTCTATGCCAGTGCCAAGGAAATTTAAACATATACCTAAATGTAAGTAGTAACAAGTAAGTTTTAGGTATGGGATTTTCTCATCTGACTCATTAAGTCTGTGCTGTAAATGACTACATCTGAGTTGATTATCTTGCTAAGTCTTCAGTCCAGAAACAGATGTTTCAAAGGTGCTTTTTGTCTAAGGTAGGCAAGGTAAATCATGCTTCTGAAATACCACTTTCATGCCATAAACGGTGTATGGATGCCTAGTTCACTGCGGAAGTTAGGTAGAAGGAATACCAACTAATTTTGATTATTGTTTCCAAGTCAGCACACAGGCTTGCTCTAACATTTCTTACCCATCTATGTGCACACTATCAGCACTCTCAGACTCTTTAGAAGGACAAAGATGCTTCAGGAAGACATGGAAACCATGACTTAATCATGTAGCATGGGGCAGACTGCTGATACTCTAACCATTGCTCAGTTCTCTAACCATTTGCACAGCAAAAGTACATGATAACTGAACATGAAACGACAATGAATAGACCGCTAAGGGAGGTGGGCCAGACTTTAGCCAACAACATGGACTGCTGTTTCTATCAGGTGGACAGTGCTATGGTTCATAGCAGATCAACAGAGAAAGAATCAGCGTAACCTAGTTTTTATTTGACTTCTGTAGCTTGTTTTGCCACATCTTACAGATGAAAAAAAAAGAAAGTTTTGACATCCCAAACTGATACCACAGTGATTTTCATTTACAAACAATAACAACTGATCTAAACTTTTAATGAGTTATTTTAATTTCCCTCCATCTTGTTTCCTTCTTTGTAACATGTGTGAGTTAATGCATTTATTGTTTGGGAAGGTGTGTCTTAGACTTTCTTCTAATGCATCATGAACTACATACATCTATTGATCACTGATTAAGGAATGCTAACATAATGAATTAAACATTGATTTGAGACCATGGCTTTCAAAGAGGACTTTCTGTGTAAGGTTGCCATGCTGCTGTCCATGATTTCCCAGGCAGAAATATGCATGCATGCATTATGGAGATGGATTCCCAGTGTGCAGTAAGCCAGGCATATCAGGTTTATTGTGCGTGTCGTCATTTTTTGGCACATTCATGAGCGCATCTAACTCATTTTGCCTGCACTATGCAATTGATATGTAGAAGATGTTCCTTTATCCTCAAGTCCTCAAGACTTGCCGATGTCCACAGACCGACGTCCACGTAGTGTTACTATTGCCAAGCTGCCAGATATCCTGAAATGGCTACAATCCTCAGATTCCATAAGAAAAGATTTACAATAAGAGGAAAGAAGACATGTTTGAGTTTCCTGGATAAGTAGCTATCCTCATTCCATGATCTTAGATAAATTATTTTATTCATCCACTTTAAAGTGAGGCAATTGTAATGCTAAGTTACACTAAGTGATTAGAGATGAACAGTGTTGGTAATGACCTAAATTCTTATAGATGTAAACTTTCAGGAGCTGTAATCCATGAAAATACATTTCATATCATTGCAGTCCTCTCTAAATTTCAATAAAAGTTGATGGGCTCTGAGAAATCCCCAAAGGAGATGCACAAGACATACTTTTTATTCTTTATAGCTAAACAGTAATTTCCACCTTGTACTGCACTAAGGACTAGCTGGGCTTTCAAAAATCTGCAGAGTATCCTCAATATATTGATGCAAGCAAGAGTAGGTCAAAATGGTAGAAAATGTTGGCCACAGAGGCAGCAGCTTTGCTTCTCTTAGTTCTTCAAAGCAAGCACAGTAACTTGCTCTGATTTCTCATCTGTTCTTATACCTCTTTGTTTAATGTCATCCTGGTTTTCTGCCTGGTGGAGGGCACCTCCTCATCTTCCCAACCTCCAATTATTCTTTCCTGACAAAAACACTTGAGCATGAAGCAAAGGAAGTCAGTGCCCTTGAGAATGTTTGCTGCTAGGCTGCATTTGGCCCCCATTGCATCATGAAAATCTGCCTTGATCTGAAGCCTCAGTTATATGTATAATTACATGAAGGGATGTGGCACTGAAGGAAAATTGTGTGTCTTGTTTTATGTGATTTGTTTATAGCTTAACATGGCACTTACTTAATAAAAAAGCTGTATAAATCAACTGATACAAACAATCGTTCCTTTATCAGGAAATTACATGTGCAATGCATTGGTTAGTGGAATGAGTCTTAATGAAATTCAGTCAAAAGCTGCTGATCTGAGAATGACCAGGGGCCTCTTAATAGAAGAAGGTTCTATTTTTCCTATAAGCTTCAGAGATTCAGACAATAAAATAGTGATTTAATAGACTTTAAGTCAATCAAGATGATACAATAGTGTTAATTAGCCTTTTGTGCCTAATTCACAACTAATTCTGTTGTCTACTTATTTATGTTCTAAAGTAGCCCTGATGAAATTTTTAATATTTCACCTAAGCTGAAGATTCATTTTTACACTGGCTCATAGTTTTCTCATATATAGCTTGAAATTGTACTCTGGATAATTTTGCATAGTAGTATATCTACGTGTCAGGACCATTGGCTGCTGTGTTGAATGGCTTTTCAGAGCTGACAACTGGATAATAGCTTTACTTTCAGCCAGCAGAGGAAGTCAAGAGCAAAAGTGTAGAGATAATGTGAATATAATTCATTATTCGAATATGCAAGTGATGAACTGAAAACAAAGAGGGAAGAGTAATAATGGTGTCATTATTTTTATTACTCTTGTTTTGCAAACGTAGCGTGAAACATTAAAGTAGATCTTTGAGATTCTCAACTGTACAGTGACAAATTTACTTTCTTGAAAATATTGGTGAAAGGAAAGCAAAGCAGACAGGTTTCTGCTGAAGGTATGCTGCGCTGTTAGTTCTACTATTAAATATTTTCTTGTTGCTTTTTGCTCTTTACAATTCACATTATTAGTTACTCTTTAGAAGCCTGATCAGTGACTGGAAGAAAGCGCTTTGTTGTTCTTGTGGCTCTATTTATTTAAGATAATCTTCAAAGCTTTTAAATCTTTGTAGCATGACTAACAATGGCTAAATAGGCAGGTTATGTACAGCTTTCCTTGAGAAACAAGGAATTTCCATGTGATAGCAAAGCATCCTCTGTGAAAGCAGCACAAATAAAGGTTTTAATGGAATAAGGACCTAAAGAGCATCCATTTGGTAACTGGAGTGTTTTCCCATTACTATGCTATTTAAAAATCCTTTGTATCATCTGTTTTACTTTCCCAGGAAAAAAATCTATGATGCTTTTAATTTTTAAGTGTATGTACAGTAATATTCACAGACTTTTGGCAATAAAGACGAAAGATGTTTTCTTCTAAACTTACAGCAGGGGTAATGAAAGACCCTTGCAAAGATTACATCCCTCTTGTGTGAGGCAGTGTGGCAAACATCCTTTTCTCCAGGCAGCTTATGCACCAGAGAAAGAGAAATAAAGCATAAAGGAGGCATGGAAGTCTCACCTCTGCATACATGAGTAACACAGAGCAAGGCAGCACATCTGGAAGGGCCCAGGTACAAGCTATAACATTCCCTATCTCCATTTAAAATCTCTTTGTAGCTGCATAGGAAGGCTTTGTGTATTACTTTTATAGTACCTGCAATATGTGCATTAGCTGTTTATCATACTGCAAGAGACTGTATAGCATGCTTTTATGAAAACTGTCCAGAATTTACTGGCAGATTTGACTTGCAGCTGTTACGAGGTTACAGCTCTGCATAATGCTTTGTGGGAGAGCTTGAATAGGTGCCATTCTGCAAGGAGTTAATTTGAGATAAGGAGGAAGGGGACTGTGGTAGTTAAAAACAGCACTACCTTCATTGAAGTAGGCAAAGCCTGGGAAGAAGAGAGGATTGTCTTCATGAATACACAAACAGAGACTGAGGCCCAGGGGAATAAAAGGTCTTGACCAAGGTCAAAGCAGAAGCTTGTGGGAGACCTCTCCCTGCTTTTAGTTCACTGTGGTTCCTACAGCACTGTCTCAGCCTTACAAGCAATAGTTTGCTTCCTAAGGCAATGATATATTGGGAACTGTAGAAATTTAGTATTCAACTCTGAACGTTTTATCATTTTCATGGTAAACTAATAAAGGTATGAAACGCTAAAATCAATAGAAGTGCCTCAAAGGTTTGCACCATATTGCATCTGGTGATGGATCTGATTCTCTTCTGATTTACATTATAAACACAGGTAAATCCCATTGTTCTTTTATTTACAGCACCTTAAACTGTAGGAGACTTGAAATTTTATTCCATTGATCACTATTTCTATTTTTCTCACCTTTACCTGATTTTACATCTGCAACTTCTACCCAAACTTGAAGTAACTTTTTTATCTAAACAAATTGACACAGAGATTTGCTTGCCTGCCTCCAGCTGGAATGTGTAAGAGGTTATCAGAGCTATGGTTCTGGAAACAGACTGTGAAGAAATGACCAAGGCTTCAATGTGAGCTGGGATTTTCTTCAGGGGCATAGCAGTTCCTCTGTTTTATGACCCTGAAAGAGTCACCTAGATCCTGAGTCAGAAAACTATTTAAGCACGTGCCCAGCTTCAGTGGGACAGAAGCCTGTGCTTGCAGAAGCATATGTTTAAGCACTGTCTTGAAAAAATACGGTTTCCTGTATCAGGGCTTTTAATCTCCCTGTTCTCCAGTTCTCCATCTGTTAAAAAGAATTAACAGGTGGCAGAAAGGAAATGTTATCTGTCTTCTGTTAGCTCTTTAAAGTCTCTGAGTGCATGAAGCCACTATCTCAGCGAGCCCTCATTCTCTCGAAGCATTTCTGTCATACTACAATGAAAAGGAATAATATAAACAGTTACTTAACAAGTATATTATACAACACTGAGCTGCCCAGAAGATTCTGAGGAATGGGAAGGGACTGTTGACCTTCCCAGAAGAAGCTGTGACTGTGCAGAGAACCCTGTGTATTGCACTTCAGCACCAGAAGAGCAGTGGCTTCACAGTTCTCTTGGACTCCAAACAACTATTGGTGATGTTGAGATCAGACAAACCTTTTCTTGGACAACCTCAGAAAGGAAAGAAATGGTCCTCCTAAAGTTAGTAGCTCATGTTGTTTAATGCAGCATGTTCCTTCCAGCAAATGCCAAAGAGGATTAACCTACAGAGAATAGTTGCTTTGAGGTGGTGATCTTAGGTGACCATGAGCTGAGGAAGCTGGCCAGGCACAGGAAGAAATAACCAAGAAATAACCAAGTCTGCAAAGTCTTGAGCTCTGTTCCCCTATCACTGATAAAGCCAAGCCTAGAAACCAGTTATACTTGGATGCTGCACCCACGCTAGGCTCCCCAGCTTGGAAAAACTCACAGTGCAACAGAAAGTGCTTCATTAATTATTATTAGAAGTATTGATTTGTATTGTATTATGAAGACCTCACATGCAGTATAGTGTAGAATTCCTGTTGTAAATAGTCATAATCTAATCAGATGAGATGATTAAGAATGAAGAAAATATATAAAAGAGTGAACAAAATAATAATTAACCAACATTTCATTAGCACGAGTATCTTTCCTTTTGTTTGTCTCTTTGAAGATTCTTCCTTGCTTGTTTTTTAAATAATTTATTCTTAAATTAGCAAAATAATTTCAATTTTCACGTTGCCTCTATGTAAACTGGAGAAACAGCTTCTCATTAGGAATATATTAATTAACATGATAATAAGCATGATTCTGCCTCATGGATAAAGACAGCTCTTTCCTATTAAAGGAGTGAGAAGGACATTATACAGTAGCTGCTTCGGACGCTAGAAAACAGTGTAACTGATCGAAGCCAACCCCAGTCCATTACCGGGACATCCTGGGAAGTTGCCCATGTTACCAAAACGAGAGGGGCAGGTTTTTTTTCAGCGCAGTCTCTTACTGCTCAGTTATCAGCTGTGTAATTCTTGTGGATGTGATGAGTAGATTTATTTCTTATTTTATTCTGGTGAGCGAAGGGGCTGACCCAGGCACAGCAGCAGAGAGATCAGCATTGCCCATTCAGGGAGAGACTGCAACCTGCGCTGAGCTCTGTGCTGCAGCAGCTGCTTCCTTCCAGTTTACAAACCGGGCAATTAAAGTGGGCCTGGGTATGTCTGCAAAAGCTGAGGTCAAAACTTTGACTGAAGGTTCACATACTTAGCCTAGCCTGTGCTTAACACTGTTATTTATTCCAATAGCTTTCACGGTCAGCTTGGTTGTTTATCTGGTTGTTTTGCTCACTGTATTCCTGGGAAACTGCTGTTCCTCTGAAGGTCAGTGAGAGTTTTGGCAAGGGCCACAGCACAGGTGGTTTCAGCCCCTTTACAGCTCAGTTTAACCATGTGCTGCACGGTCAAGAGCAACTTCCCCTTAAATGAAGGGCAAGAAATGATGAAGCACAGAGGGAGAGGCTGGCCTTTCACTGGCTGGTGTTTCCATGAACCCCACAAGCTTGACAGAGTTGCCTTAGGACTGATTGCTAAATGGTTACTCTCTGTCTCCTGGATCCTTCACCAGCCCCAATGCTTTTGCACCAGCTCCACAGCCAAGACTAGTAAGAAGCATAGAGATGGGGAGAGTGTGATATGTGAGTTATTTTCACAAGTCAGAGATGACCCCATAACTCATAAGTGGTGGAGCAGAGCCTGCAGAAAGGAATTTCTGTCCACCACTAACTGCGCTCGCTTAATTTATTGCTTAGCATGTACCTCTTATCATCAGCAATGAGAAAACTGGTTTTCTGTGTGAAGCTAATGTTTTCACTTGCTTGATCCTGGGGCAGAGGCTGTCTCCTTTCCCTCATCCCTTTGAGTGGAAGATATTTCTTTGGGCAGCACATTTTCAGCCGGATTCTAAGCTCCATGCAACATCATAGACAAACTTTCAGTGATAAAACAAATTGACAAGTATGTGTGTGACATGGCATCTGACTATCAGATGTTAGAGGAATGCAAAAGACATACCATAGCAAGGCATATAAATCAGTGTGTGTGTGTGTGTGTGTGTGTCTGTATATATACAATGAACAATTTATATTCTAATCATCACAAAGCAATCATACTGTGAGTGCATTTTTGTTATTAATACTTACCCTTTGATGCATAAACAATCCCATTTTAAATTCCTGGTACCAACTGTGCTAATCTTTCACTGGAAAAAAATTATTTGCAGAAGAGGAAGAATGAAGGGTAGGTAAGCGAAATGTATTTCATCTGTTTGAAATAACTGCAAAACTATCAACATTAACGGTAAAAATGTTTAATGAGTATTGCACTAGCTAGCACCAAAAGTAGTGAGATACAGAATTGCATTTGTTCTGTCACAGACATGACTGACATTTAATTATTGTCTATTTTTGTGCTGATAATTTCATTCTTATCATTCATTGTTAAATCCTTTAGAACCCCAAGAAAAATGAGATCAAGTGACAAAAATAAGATAATGAAATCATATGAAAGAGAATAAAATTATATCTTGTAGGTAAGAGGTGATTTGGGAGACTAGGTTATTTTATAGGGTTGTATAAACTCTATAAGTGATTGTGAATTAAATGTGTTGAGCTCCCAGAAAAGCTTTGGAAAAGAATGGCTGGTTGCAAGCTAAGCTGACTTCTTGGTTGCCATTGTGCAGCTCATGCCATATGCAATGATATAAGATCATTGTAAACCTCAAAAGATTGTGAATTTAAGTCTTGTTGGGAAAAAATATATATCTTTCCAGCTCACTTCCCTTTTGCCAGTTTGTTCCCTTTGTGCTGTTGTGAAGCTTTTGGAAGCCAGTTTGTCACAGTGGCTGTAAAATCAAGATCTATTTTTATCATTCTTAGCTTTCATCCAGAAAAAGGCTTCCCAGTCTTTTGCCAAAAACTATATTGATTACACAACCCAATCCAAGCTTTTGAGTCACTGTGTATGTCTGTTTGCAATATGTAACAGGAAAAGACTTCTAGCTGAAATTTTAAATGAGGTAGGAAATCTGTTGCAAAAATTAGATGAACAGTGCTAAGGGAAAGTCAAAGGCAACACTCACTATTTATTAGTCTTTTCCAAGATAACCTGTTAAATCCATTGAAAAATGACTTAGTGAAAACACTTAGGGTTTAATTTTGTTTCTTGTTAACCTCTGAATGATGTAGTGGATATCTGGTCTATGCATGCTAAGAAAAAATGCTGACAAACAAAAGTATATAACTCATGAATGTGATAATTTACTGAACATGAATATTACTTATCTGAGTGTACTACATAGTGACCACGTCAGTGTTTGTATTTCTGCCAGCTTTCATGTAAGTTGGCTTTGTAACTATTTGATGACAAAAGTGTAGCCAGTGCAGAAACACAGGAATTTCTTTTTCCTCCCTTCAGAGGAACCTGATGAAACAACCATAAAATGGGAGATGAGGTTTATTCCCAATTCTGTTGTTGACTGTCTGCACAACTATAGGCAGAGGTCTTGAATATTCTGTCCATTAGTTTCTGCCTTGTAAAATAATATGTCATGATGATAAAGTATTTTGTAAACCCTGCATAAACAGGACTATATGAATTCAAAAAGCTCTTGCTTTTGTTTGCAAAGTGTTTTTACAGGCACCTCTACCTGCACCAAAGGTGGTTATTTAGGATGGAAGAGGATGTGTACCATCAATTTGCACTCAACTTCTTTTTCTAAAAGTAGAACTGTGCATTTTAGGGACATCATCTCTACAAATAGCTTACTGAGTAAGCTTTGCTTCTTGTGTCAATAGCAAGGGAAGTGGATCTAGTAGCTGCTTTTCAGATGTTGAAGGTGCAACATTTCAAATGTCCTCTCTGCTCCATGCTCTAGCCCAACTAACCTTCCCCATATAGGAATTCCTTGAGTTAATTGTGGGTCTCTGTTATGCTCCTTCACAGTGGAAATTCAAAATAGAAACCTGTCAGGGTGTCTAAACTCAAATACTACAACAAGAGTCACTGTCTGTCACATTTTTGTACTCACGTTCAGGCCAAGCCCAGATTCTTATTTTCAGACCCCCACATTCTGACAGCCTGAAAACACAAGAAGGCAGCTTTGTTTCACCTATTAGAACAGCTTTTGCAACCAGTCTTCTATCCAAGTAATGGACTGTGCTTGCTCCCTTAGGTTTACACTCTCCATTTCCAGCTTATTAACTTGGCCTAAAATACACAGGTATTGTCTGTAAATGAGTAGTCATAATGAATGCAGAGAAACAATGGAACTTGTAGGACTCTATATTGCTCAATCTCTCAAGAGAAAGCAAGAGCCAGGAGTGGCACTGAGGCTTTTCCAGGTCTCAATTCCATTCATACTGTTGGTGAGAACAAGTTATTCCTCATCTTCTTTCAGTGGCAGAGAAGAAATCCAAAGAAATCCATAGCAGAACTCAGCTAATATTTCAAAACTTTGCTGCTTTACCAAATAAATCTGTCAAAGATTGAAATTTATTAGGCTCATTTGGGAATTAACAGACAGTTGTATTTAATAGACCTATGCTGGTTTTTGTTCTCATTTGTTCTAAAGCAGAAACATTTAGACTTTAATTTAAGTTTTACTTTAAACGGTTAGAAAATTTAGCCAGTCATACGTTGATGAATCAGCAGAACAGAGTACCCCACATCAGTGGCTGTGTAGATGTACATCTAATCTTTTCTTCAGTCTTTCAGAGAGCTGGCAAACTAGGTTTTACCTTGAGTTTTATGTTGAATCAGCTTTGCTTCATACCAGTGGCATTGAATGGTTTTGAACAGACAAAGGAACAAGGGAACAGAATGATCCCATTTCACCAGGCCATTCCTGGTGTTCCTTGTAAACTTGCCCACTTGTCTCAGCCCAGAACTTAAACACCAAAGACCTCAGTGCAGCTGCACTTCCTGGATGTGAAGGCAGAAATTACACTTTTCTACATTTCTTTTTTTATTCCCCATACTCACAAGCATGACAGGAACAGCAGATACTTCAACACATGACAACTTCAGTAAAGCACATATAGAGGCTCAGTGCCTTGCAGTGGTCAATGAACTCTGCAAATCAGACAAAGACAGCAATGTTTGATTGGGGCTTTCATAACATGTGCTGTCTTTGTCCTACTCTGGCAGGAGTAAGTAAACAATTTATTTGAGAAAAGCATGTACAGTGTCGAATATATATATGTATGATTTGTGTGCATGCACATATATATTTACTTTGGGATACTGTAAGTCTATAGAATAGAATCATAGAATAGTTAAGGTTGAAAAGGACCTTAAGATCATCTGGTTCCAACCCTCCTGCCATGAGCAGGAACACCTCACACTAGAGTATGTCACACTAGGCTTCATCCAGCCTGGCTTTGAACACTGTTAGGGATGGAGCATTCACAACCTCCATCACAACCCCTCCCATTGCCTCACCACCCTCACAGTAAAGAACTTCTTCCTTATATCCAATCTAAACTTCCCCTATTTAAGTTTGAACCCGTTACCCCTTGTCCTGTCACTACAGTCCCTAATGAAGAGTCTCTCCCCAGCATCCTTATAGGTCCCCTTCAGATATTGGAAGGCTGCTATGAGGTCTCCAGGCAGCCTTCTCTTCTCCAGGCTGAACAGCCCCAACTTTCTCTTACGGGAGATGCTCCAGTCCCCTGATCATCTTCGTGGCCCTCCTCTGGACTTGTTCCAACAAGTCACTATGTCACTAATATACTATCCTCAGACAGAATTTAGGGATTTGAGAACCCGTTGACATTTACATGTCCAGAGGTGCTAATGACCTATATCAGCTCCATATTTTGACAGAGGCTTCCTCTGCTTTTCCTTATTTCATCCATAAAGACCTAAATCTGTTTAAAGGATTCCTAACCTGAATTGGAAAATATCACAGAAGGAGCAATGGAACAGTGGCTTGATCTTGTGTTATCTTTTGGTTGAGTTTCCTTGTAGTCATTCTATAAGCTTCACTGTTGGTGATAGAAGTAAACCTGCCACCTTGCTGCCCAGAAAATTTAAGTGAACAGATGTACCTGGGCATGTTAGTATCTTCTGCTACACTAGTCATTCATTATACTGGCATATCACTCATAATAAGAGAGACAGGAAAGCAAACTTGTTAGCTTGTTTACACTTGCTAGTAAGAGATATTACTGAATAATAGAGTTCAGGAGTTTTAAAATAATAAAATTCCAAGTACAGAATTACTAATCTTTGTTGTGGTTCTGGACTGAATTAATCATGTCCTTTTCAAAATGCAATGCAAACAGAGGCTGCAAAACTTTCTGACTTGGGAACCTTTAAGCATCTGGGTGCAGGCTCCACAGCTGCTGACTTAATTTTGAAGATGCGAAAACCTCTCAGTGAAAAAAAGCTGCCCCTTTGTTATATACTGGAAAATTAGTAATGTGCAAACTCTGTCAACCTAAATTCATATGCATAAAAATTCATGTTAATTTAGATCATGACTCAGATTGAGAATATTTACCTCATGTGACGCTCATAGGAATCTTTCCCTTGATACCAGTGCACTTTGAAGCAGTTGTTTGACCAGTGTCCAAGCAAGCATTATCATAATATTTATAGTTGATGGCCAGTTGTGAATTTTAATCCATAAAGGCAGGTAATACATGTATATATACTCTATCGTTAGTTATAGGATAATGGATGTACTTCACAGATGCAGTCAAAACAGTTTACCAAGGATGAAATGCTCATTTTGAAAAGCAAAGTCTATCACACACCATCTGCAGACAGTAAAGTGTCATGAAGACAGATTGGTGGTTGTTCCCAGGGAGCTCCTTCTGCACTGAAAATCGTAACATGAGAAAAAGTGCTAAGATAATTGCTGGAAGACTGAAAAAATCTCGTTTGTATCACTATCAGAGAGGTGGGAGAAGCAGATGTTTTGAAGTAGGAGAGGCGATGACTAGGCTGTGGAGAACTTGGACAGTGAAAAGGGCACGTTGCTCAGCAGTCATCAGAGCCCAGGAGACTAGATTTGCTTTACTAGACACTGGTGCGAAAAATGAGCCACAGTGACAGGTTACAGCTTTCTCTTGTGAGAACCTTTTACACAGGCAGTTCCCTACAATAAGCAATTTCTATTTTCTGTAACATAGAAGTGGGAAAAGATTAATATAAGAGAGCAGTATAAATAGTTCCCAAAATCTAGATGAAGGCTGCATACAAAACTCTCTACCATGCCTTTGTGCAACCTCAGCCTCACAGATGGTGAGACAAAAGCTTAACAAATAAGACTCAGCCTGCAGTTCAACTTCAGATATGCTGAAAAACACCCATCATCTGGGCCCAAAACTGGTCCTAAGGTCTAATTATGGTGATGAGTATCTATGGAGGCACTGATTTCAATTAGGTTTCTCATCTTCTTGCTCCTTGTAGTTGGTAGCTCAGTGATGCTGCTGCTTTTCTCAGCTTGTCCTGCTGAATATTCCTGGATTATTATTCTTTCTTTGATTATCACGGTCTGCTAAGCAATAACAAGTGCCCTGAACTGTAAGATAAGTAAGTCACAACTCAGGGAAGAGTCACGGCAAGTAGCAAATTCAAAAAGAAAATTAGTCTCTTGCACATTATATGGCTGCCTTTCTTAACAGAGTTCCCATCTTTTTATTTCTCATATATTTTATTAAAATAATTAAATTTTGTGGTTAGCATAAAGAAAGTATCTGGAATTTGACTAGATTACACACACAAGGAAATTGAAAATTAAATGCATACTATTTGCTACTTACTTGTACACTAGCTATTACAAAAGGAGTATATACACCTTTGCACTGCCAGCAACAAAGTTCAGCCTCAGTGGGGGCAGCAACAGCATCATAAGTCCAGGTGGAAATAGGTCTGTTTAGTAGAACTGTTATGTGTCTGCAAGATATTTGTTCCAAGGTACATGGTATTTCTACATATGTTACATATTAAAGAAAAGGTTTCCAAGCTGGAGGCTCTGAAGCATTTATGTCTTAGACTGTAGCCCAAAGAACATCTAATCTGCCCTAAGAAATGTTGAGAGGAGTCTTCAAGAGTAGGTGTAGAATGACCCCTGAAAACAGGAATGGACAGACACGGTTGTGGGGAGGTCAGCACTGCCTTCACTGGAGTGATGATCTAAACTGAAATCAGAGCTTTTGGGTCAGCCCAGGAAGGAGCCTCATAATGGTATTTTAGTGTGCGTTTGGGAAAGTAGGAGAGGGGGGTAAATGTACAAGGAAGTTCAAAGTTTGAGTGACTTTCCTATCTATTCTTATAAATAAGGGACAGATTTTTCTCATTCAGTCAGGGCTTATGAGAATATCACCCACACTAAAAGAGACAAGCATATTATTTTCACTCTCTATTCCACCGAATATGCAAAATGAAAAACAGGTGATTGCAGTGCATGTGTGTGCTTTTTTTTTTTTTTTTTTTTTTTTGGGGGGGAAAAAAATTTTTTTTTTTTTGTTTTTCCAAAAGCATCCCAACTTTAA
>NDXB01019008.1:32909-44962 GCA_002631895.1 Agapornis roseicollis
TTTTTTGTTGTTTTTTTTTTTTTTTTTTTTTTTTTTCCTTTTGGGGGGCAAAGAAACTTTTGATCTTCAGTCTGTACAGAAGCATCCCAACTTTAAAAAAAGAGCACTGTCAGATTTATTATAGCACTGAAATGTACAGATATTGTGCTTACCATTACTCAATGACCTCTTTTGGTTTGCCATCATGATCCAAGATTTATTGCCTTTTGTGTTTAAAATGCAAAAAGATATGCTCTGTTAATATTTCTGGGTTTGCTGTGAACCAATGACTTCCTGTTTGCCAGTTCCACAGGTAAGGAAGACACAAACCACAAGTGCCAACACTATGTAATTTTTTTGGTCCTGAGTCCCTAATTTCTCAGTCATCCAATGTGTTCTGTCAAAATGCAGCCTGAAAGTCTAGACCAAGAGATATCTATGATAGAAAGTGCACATCAGTATTTCAAGCCCTCTAAATTTATTCTAGCCATTTGACAGTTGCTTGGAGATACAATCTCAATTTTTTTGCAGTAGCCCCTTCAAGTGGATATTTATGGCAGATACAACTGTAATTATTTACCTGTAACAAAGTCCAGGTCTGCCTGCTCCAGGTGATACAGACAACAGAAGGACACAGAGAAAATATTAATCTTCTTTCTGTCTAGATTTTGACCTTTTGCACCCAGCTTCCTAGCTCCTTATGAGAATGGGGCTATGTACATTTTTTCTGTTTACAGTTTTTGTTTCCTTACTCTTTGAGTCTATCAGTTATTGGTCTCAGTGACTAAATGACAGTGGAGGGTCTGACTGTGCTTCCCATTTAGTGTTCTTATTTACTTGCATTAAAAATGCTGAAGTGAAATGGGACTATTTATGCTAGTTAAGGTGACTCCTGAGTAAGAAAGTTGCACACTTTGGGACACAGTTTTTATTAGCATAACTCTTATTTTACATAGAAATAGTTTATTTGAATAAAAAGAAGTGAAAGAAAAGAATGACAGAGAAAATGACTGAACCACAAAAAATGGGAATCAGTATCTCATCTTGGTAAAGATACTAAACCTGTGCCTGCTTTTAAAAGGATAAATAATCCTGTGGATTCTGTTGGAACTATTTATGCCATCAGGCATGTGCTAAAAAAGGTGAAAAATTCAGAGCTACAGCAACTACAACTAATAGTATTTGGGTATATTTTAAATGCAATGGTGATAAAACAGAGTACTTTGTCCATTGCATAGTATAGAGCAATGAGAAAGAATAATAGGAGTGACAGATTCACATTTTCCTTTATTCTTTCCAGCAGTAATACAGCATGTTTGTATTGGCCACATTCCTATCATGTTCATGCTGCTTGGTACACAGAAAAATCTTAGCTGGGCTTGGTGCCATTTTGATGTGCATCCATTTGGCTCAGCAGAGCCAGTCTCTTAACACCACTCTTGAAAGTGCTCTTCCCATGGTTTCTAGGACTGCTTTTTTGAATACACTGCACAAAATATCTTGTATAAATTATTTCAGAATATGGAAACTATATAAAGTACTTTTTTACTTGCAAAACATTAGTAAGAAGTGGATTTAATTGCGTATGCTATTTTTCCTGAATGCATGTCAACTGAAAATGTATTTCTTTTTGCTGGTGTCTTGGTTTGATTTAGGTTTTTATGTGAAATTATTTTATCTTTGGCTTGTGTACCACTAATTTAATTTTTAATGTTTTTTTTTCACATTATCTGTAATTTGATCAGCCTGCTTTACATAAGTTCTAATAATTTGTACTTTCATATTTTGTATAAAAGCTCACAGATAGTCAGAATCAGAGTAAATCATATGAGAGCAAATATCACTGGAACAGGCATATTATCACCAGCAGCACCTAGGTCAGTAATCCAAGTACTGTTAAATGCTCAAGTTACATTTGAAATATGGAAATATTCATGTGAGCAATAAGTAATAATACAGTTCTAAATCACTGTTCAACCTCATCTTTAGATTTTATCTCTGTGTGGCTACTGCATCTTGCTTTAGTTGTGTTTTTCAAATATATTCCACTTATACAGATCTTCTTGCATCTAGTTATTTTGTGAGGCAAGAAAACAAACTGAATTCCATTATTCTTCAATCTTCCAATTAAGCCAACTCAGTTGCATGATAGATGAATTAAGTCCATATACCACGTCTTTTCAAAGCAATCAGAACTAATTTGTTTGTAGTGGATTTTTTCAAAGTTGTTCAAAATCCGTCTAATTTATTAAACATTTGCCATCCACTAGATCGTATGCAAGATTTCTAAAAGCTGATTCTTCCACTTCTTAGTTCACTGAAACTGTCGTTTAAAACAAAATGTATTTGTTTTAAACACTTTTTCAATACACAATGGTCCCAGGGATAAGGAATATTTCCCAGATAACATACAAGCATTTTTAGTTTCCAGTGAAATGTCCTACTCCCTAAAACTCCAGTAACTTGCCCACGAGTGGAGAGGAGCAGAATTTTTGTGACAGGTTGGATGTAGAATTTGAAGAAATTACTAATACTGTCTTGGAATCAAATCACCAAACTGAGCTGGTTTGCAGAAGTCATCCTAGTGTCCAAAGAGGTTTTAGGAAACATCACTGCCTTGCCCATCATTCTCACAAGCTGCTAGTCTGCATCCTTCCCAGTCTGCATCCTTCCCACATCCTTGAGTATGATACAGACTTTTTAGTGCACCCCTAAGAATAAACATACTCATATTTATTTCTAGTGCCTCAGACATCAAAGACAACCACTCTCCTGAGTGCAGAGGATCTGGATCCAGCATAGACAATGTTTCCACACTGTTACTACCCCTTCTTTACCAGCTGCAAATCAATATGGAATTTCATTCCATTTCTGGTATGCAGCTTCAATTCCTGAAAGCTATGATGAGATCTTTGCTGAACTTATTTCAGCAATGTGTCCACTGCTCCAAACAATTTGACACAAAAAGATGTTTTTTACAAGTTGATTTTTGTTGCTTTCTTTATGTTGACATGATTCACTTGTCAGGCTATGTACTTGGGTTTTCATCACCTCTTCCCAAGTGGAGATTGCATAGCTTCATTTTGGCAGTTTCTGGATTCCATCTTGAAATGTAACTACTGTACTTTGTTGTCTTCAGTGCTGAAATCTCTAGAGGTGATTTTTTATTGCTGATTTGGAGGGGGAGGAGGTTAGTGATCTGGCAACAGCCTCGCAGCTGTGACCCAAAGCTTCCCATTTTGCTCTTTATTTATACAATGGTGTGTATTATTATAATATCCAGAAGACCAGTTTCCAGCCCTAAGCCAGGATGACAGCAGATGCAATTAAAAGCAGCACTTTGAAAATTGCATACTACACCTTGACAGGATCAAGTTTATTTGCAAACTTACATAAAGCTTGTTGAAATTGCCTGAAATTAATAATAATAATAATAAATAATAATAATAATAATAATGAAAATGAGCTGTTTCAAAACTGAGTCTACAGGGTTTTGGATGGCATTGGGAAACCAGGAGAAACTGATGATTCATCTGAGCTCAGATTTTTTAACTTAGTGCACAAGAAATATGTTAACATAGCTCAAAGGTAAGGCAAAAGCAGAGTTCGACTGTATTTTCATGATCCTGACATATGAATATTCACAGAGTTATGGGCAGAAGTACCATTAGATGATCTGTTTTATTCTCCTGAGTATCACATTCAACTGAATTTCATCCAGTGATTCTTCCATTGAGACCAATCACTTAGGCCTGATGAAAACATTTCTTTTTTTGGCAAAGCATAATTTTTCAAGGATGGAATGTAGTTTTAATTTGCAGACGTCAAGAAATGAAGACTCCCTCAGTTCTCATGGCTCTCACTGAAAGAAGTTTGGCCTGTTTGTTTATTTGTTTTTAATTATTATTTGTCTTCTTTGATATACTTTATTAATCATCAGTCTTTCATACTTCTTTTTACAGTAAATTAAATATCCTGAGTTTCCCAAAAAAGGTATTTTAGATATTATTATCAAGTGATAATTTAATCAAACTAAATATCAGTTTTGTCACTCTCAGCATTTCCTCTAGGCCTTGATCAGATTTTTGCACTCCTTCTTCTATAATCAGTTTATTTTTTAACATCATTGGAAAAATATGGACACCAGAGATATAGGCTCTAAGGCACAAGGCAATATTTCATAGGTGATATAACAATGTCTTTCTAGTAAAAGGATTTAAAAGCTGCATTTAAGAAGTATAATCACTGCAAAAAAGCACACTCTTCTTGCTTATTCACCCCAGGACTGCACTAGCCCTCTGCCACAGGGTTGAGTTGGGAGCTCAGGTTCAGCTGATCACGCGTTATTATGCAGGAAAATTCTCAGATTCACCACTTCCTAGTGAAGTGGTCCTTATTTCTAAAAAGCATGAGCTCCATTTCTGGTCCCTAAATGTCTACCTTTGCACTTGGATCTGTTGATGTGCACTTTTTTTGGATTTGCCTAGCCTACCTGCTTTCTCCCAGTGATTATCTTCTCCCTATGAGTGTTTACAGTTCCACCAACCTTTGCATAATCTATGCACTTTATCATCATTTTTCTTTTTCTTTTTCTTTTTCTTTTTCTTTTTCTTTTTCTTTTTCTTTTTCTTTTTCTTTTCTTTTTCTTTTTCTTTTTCTTTTTCTTTTTCTTTTTCTTTCTATGAAAATAAAATGTAATTATTGGTAGAGTTGATTCCCATTAAACCCCTATATAATGCTCTTGCTTGGTAGTGGCTAAGCTTTATTTTTTAATTAGCTTTGAATATGTTTCTTGTTATGTCAGAGCACACTTGTGACCTACCATACTCAGCTTCCAATAATTCCAACTGATGCCACTGAGATGTCAATCTCAATAATTTAAGCCAATTTAGCATAAAAGCATACAATATACTATTGTTGCCTGTTAAATGTGTAATCTGTGGTTTCAGATCAACTCAGTCATCCCTAGCTTCTTTGGGTTCACTGGAATGATTATACATTATACCAGAACGTATTTCCCTGTGTAGGTCACATATTTCTTCTAGACTGAATGAGCACACTAAGCTCTGGTGTTCAGAGGATGAGCAAGTTTTACAGCTGTAGAAGGGATTTGTTTTTTAAAACTCAGACTTGATGTAATGAACTTACTTGAATATAAACCATCTCATTTTCTATGTCAGTCAACTGCTCCTGTGATTAAGGCAGGTCTTGCAAGAGGTTATAATGGAGTGTTTCAATTACAGAAGGTGTGTCTACCAAATGAATCACAGCACCAAACTTCACAGTCATGGCACATGCATCTTCAGGTCTGGAAAGTGTCAGGCAGGATGCCAAAGTACAGTTTCATGTTCAGAACTTCCCCACCATCCTCCACAAATTCTGGGATACCCAGAGATTTGGTGAAGACCTATCTCTAATGTTCATCTTACAGAGGGCGCCAATTACCTATACATCACAAGGGGGTTATATTGCTTCCTATTAGTACAATGTCTGCCTAACGTCTGCTTAATAGCCATACCAACAAAAAAGTCTCTTGTAGTCTTCATGAAATCTCATTAATTTAAAAAAATTACTTACTTTAAGACTTTATTTGACTATGATTTTTATTACTATACTGATTTGGGAATTTGTTCCATTGGGATTATTTGCTGGCTCATTTCCTTCAACTCTTTTGTGGGCAGTTAGGTAGAGTTAAGAACAGAGGTCTTGGATTTTGGACTGTAGAAACCCAGCCTGTGGAAATAGTTAGGCTGCCGTCAAAAAGATCATACTCATGGAACTGGGAGAAGGATTCCAGTGAAAAAGTGTCATCTTAGGTACTGGAGCCATGTTGAGAAGACTCGCTGCAGCTTCAGTTAGCAGACATGGATTGTTGGTTTTGTCTCTGTAAGATTCCCAAGTATTTTATCCAAACAGCTGATTTGTATCTGTCCATAGAATATTATCATATGAAGCACTTATGCCAGATAGATATGTATAGTGTGGCAAGTCACAGGCATAAAACATAAGTGGGTAGCAACAAATAATATTTACAAAGAGACTTCCCTCCTTGAAAGGGGTACAACCCAACCTGATAAAAACCCCAAACTCTTATGTCTCAGTTTCAGTAGCTACAGATTATTAATAATAAAAAACTGAAGGAAATTAGAGGCTTAGGCAAATGAGCCAAAAATTGAGAGATAATTCATTAACTATATTACAAGAAGCTCACTCTTCTCTGTTTGATTTTTAACCACATAAAATGCTATAGGAAGGCCTGTAGGATTTCTGATATTTGAACTGTAAGATTATTAAATAGTTGTGCCTAGTTTGCTTATATATTACCACTTTTCATGTTTAACACATATGGTGTGCTTGTTTTCAGAGGCATGTGACATTTCCCTGGTAAAAATCAGCTGCTATCCACAGCTATGCTGTGATGTGCAGGGTCATATCCAAAATCAGAATGAAGCCTGAAACTGCTCTTCGGAAAATAATAAAATAACCGAGTCAGGATTAAGATGGTTTTAGTTGTTTTCTGTTCCCATGAAGATCATTCTTCTTTGTTATGCTAACAATGTGAAAGAGTTTGAGGCTGAACTTTTCTAGCTTTAATTACTTAGACTAGTGAGAAACAAAATCAACTCAAGGTCCATATGTTAGTCTAGATTTGCAGGTTTAAATATGATTCTAAAGAATATTTAAAACCCTTGGCCTGAAGCCCCTGGCTAAACCACACTGAAATCAAGCACATTCCCTTCAGAAAAACTTAGGTGCTCAACATCTTTTCTGAATTTCAGTCCTTGAAGTGCTGAGTTCTTTCCAGCAAGACACATAGGCACGTAATTAAATTGGAGCGCGGAAGTAGTGGTGATCCTACAAGCACATTTTATATCATATAGCCCTTCCAAGGCAGGCAAAAAGAATTGTTCATATGCTAACAATTAAACACATTCTTGATTTGCTTTTTCTGAACCCAGATCTGATGCCATCTTTTTGCAGAACTGATAGCAGAATTTGCCTCACTATGTTCAGACCTTTCTCAAAACAGCTTCTTTCTATTTTCTCCTCTGTTTTCAAACTCAATGAGGTACATTCCTTGAAGTTAAATAAAAGGAATCCTCTTTTTATTGTTCAGATTTACACTGAACATTTAATGCATGCAAATAAACAGCTACTGGTCTCTGTTGAGGAATGGTTTTAGGTTTTTCGCCCTTGAAGACTAGAAGGGAAGAAAGAAAAAAAAGTAAGTATAATTGTCTTAAATTATCAACAAACTGGGCAAAAAAGGTATAACAGACCAGTCTCTGTTGTTACATATCAAACAGAGTAGAGGAATTGCTCTCCATTAACAACTAGGAAATGGGCTCGAGTCTGCTTCTGTGCTAAAAGTCCACTCTGTGAAGAATGGCATTGTAGGGTGCTCCTTTGACTCCAGATCAGATTTGCTCATTTTAATGGTGAAAAGATTATTTTTCTACCCAGTAATGCTGCCAGATAATCCTACACGTGAAAGTTGAGCTGCTCTCTGTCTGGTTCACACTTCATCACCTGTAGTAAGGATTGGGCAGCTGGAGCAGGCTTTTATTGATGATGGAAGAGAGTTTTGCTCCCATACCATTAGCTGGGCTGAACTGTGTAATGCTAAGTACAGTAATAAAAAAATATTTTTATCAGGAAATTCAGTAGCTATGGTATAATTTAAATGAGTCCCCACACTGAATGGATCTGTTGAGTCAGTATTTTTACCTACAGCTGCACATTCATGCAAAGGTAAAGAGTAGTGCCAGCAAATGGGTTCAGCTCTGTGAATTTGAAGGGTCTAGGTAACACCTCTCTTCTAAGCTCTCATAGATGGACAGCAAAAGGTTGTAGAAGCACTGAGAATCATCCTGTGTTCTCACTCATGAATTAGAGATGTGGTAACATCCAGTCACTCCTGAAATCAGTGAAGTCCAGAATTAATATCCATTGGAAGGAGTCCCATTGAGATCACTCAGCCTGGATCAGACCCCAGATGGAAGCAACTCATCTTCCAACTGTGGCTCAGCTTTACAGCTATGCAACACTTTACTTGCTCTCTACTGTTCAGGTTTTCCAGTGTTTACTTTGTGCAGAACTGGCAGCAAAGTACTGGGTTTCACACAGGCTCAAGCACATTTCTTTCATCATTTAGGCACAAGCCCCTTTCAGCACTTGAGCACAAGTTCTACAGCAACAGGAGCCTGATAAAGGAGACAGAATAAGCTACTCAGTGCCCAGACTGGTGGTCCCAAAACTATACATACACAACCCATGCAGATTTGGGTTAAAGAAAATGAAGCTGAAATTGATGAAAACATCCCTGAAGACAGGTCCAACTCTTTAAGTTTCAGCTGGTAAGAAGAGGAAGTGGATGTGATTGAGGACTTCACTTGTAGTCATAGTTAAGGATCAAAACAGAGATGACAGATGGATAACTGTCATTTAATATAAAGCTCAGATGTTTAGACTGATCTCAGTTTAGACTTTGTTTCTTAGCTTACTTTTTAGAGACCCTAAAGAGTTGTTATGGGCTTCAAATTTGTTTTGATTTGTTCCCAAGTATGTACTTTGTGTTTCTTCTTTTTAAATACTCCCAAGCTTCACAGAAACAAAAGCCCAATCCAAAACAAAAATACACCCAACCTAGAAATGGATGTTTCACACTTTAATTGAAAGACAAGTCAATTTTGTAGCATTTTACAATAACACATATGAACACCAGCCATAGGTGGAGACCCTTTGTGCTAGAAGCTGTACAAATTTCCTATGGGCTTTAGGTTCTTAATGACTTTCTAAATTTCTGTGAGGATCCTGTCAATTTTCAACAACTTCCACAGCCTTCTTCACATAAATAAATAAACCCATGTACTGCTAGAATGATGCAATTTACATGTGTGAAGTTGCAGAATGATTTAAGAGTTTGCAGGATGAAATCTTCACTTTATAAAGAGGTAAAACAAATGACAAAAAAATGAGGTGGAGGAAGACTATGCACTTCTTACTTATAGTTAGTAGTTGAGATATGTCTTTGTACTGTGGTTCTAGAGAATTCGCCTATTGTAGCAACACATTAAACGCACATCTCATTTAAGTATAAGACTTCATCATTTCAGCCTTTCTTGCTGTTTGTTTAAACATTTTCCTGTTCCAGTGTTTGGATGAACTCGTTTTTTTATAGGCTGAACACTATATCACATTTAAGGTAAACAAAGCAAAAAGTATGCTTGTTGAAAACTAGAGTTGATTCACAACACAGTGCTAGTTTGTATTGCCTAATATGTTCTTAAAAGACCAGGTTGAAGAATTTTTCTTTTCAAAATGTTGTATAAGATTTTTATCTCAGCTGTGTCCCTTATAATCAAAGCCCTTGATTAGAGGCTCTTTTCATGAAAGACCAGAAGCTGCTGCAATTAAATATGTAATACTTCTGCTTAGGCTTTCTTTTTTCCTGAGGAGACATCCTTATCTGATATGGAGCTTGAAGGACAGCAACTTATCTTTCTTCTTCCCTCCCCTCTTTCCCTGACAAAACATTTCCTCAGTCTCACTGTCCATTCATTGAAGGGATTTTGATAATATTTTATACCAGTCACTGGCCAACTATTTAGAAAATAATGCTAAAACATGTCAGTGCTTGTTTTACAATTAAAGGCACAAAAAGATAATGATCAAGAGGAAATGTCAAAGAATCACTGACTTTGAACTACTACATAAAAAATATGAGTAAAGATGGTCTGGGGAGCAAAGTGAGCCCTTTCGGCATGGTTCAGTGGACAGGTGATATTGTATGGATCTGTATTATCTGCACAAGCATATCTCAGCACATGTGGCATTATAGATGAGGTTAAATTTAGGCTGCATATAAATGTTCTACAAACTCCAGATCTGGTAAGTATTATGCACTTAGAAACACCCTTACAAGCAGCTGGGATATAATGCACGTAGAGCACATGGGAGTTGGTTGGGATAGAAAATGAACCTGGTGGCAGCAGCTTTCTAACAAGTAGGATATATTTGTTTGATAATCTATCAGCAAACCCCGAAGTTCAGCTACTGTCATATTAGACATCCAGCTTAGGTTCATCCCTACTTGAAATAATGAGATGACATTTATTTAACTTGGCTTGTCTGAGATGCAAAGGAGGACACCTATTCCTAGACTTTTTGAGTGAGTTAAATATGTCTAATCCAACAATATTTTTATTTTATTTGATGAGGAGAGAGGGGAATTGGTAGGAAAAATAGAGTCCTTTTCCTGAAGGCTTTTTTTTTTTTTCTTGTTGCAAGGCATAAAATGGAAGTTCTGACATTGTGGCAATAAAATCTGGCTATTATCCTGGCACAGGAGAGCACATTTTCATTGATGTCTGAGTTACTGGCATAAAGAATTGGGGGAATGACTCTTTTGATTATTTTACTCATAAAAAAGCAACAATCACTGTAAAGTGAAAAGAAAAATATGTTATTCCTTTGAAATACTCACATCTGTCTGCTAGAGTCTCACATTCTCAAACTTACAGGTAACCCCAGTTCCAGCCCACATGCAATTCCAGATGAAAAACATACTCTGTAGAGGTGGCATATCTGCTAAAAGAGAGAAAAAGAATTTTCATTTGAGTTCAGATCATAAGGATTGAAAGAAATAGAGAGAAAAAGAGAATGAAAAGGAAATTGAAAAGAAGAATGAAAAGAAGAGTGAAGAGGAGAATGAAAAGGAGATTGAAAAGGAGAATGAAACGGAGACTGAAGAGAAGGGGAGGAGAAGAGAGGAGAGAAGACTGAAGAGGAGACTGGAGAGGAGAGGAGAGGAGAGAAGAGGAGAGGAGAGGAGAGGAGAGGAGAGGAGAGGAGAGGAGAGGAGAGGAGAGGAGGAAAGGCAACTCAGAGGTTTCAATATTAATCTATAAAGTTTAGCTCTTAGGTGTCAGAGAATCCCTCTCTGCCTTTGCCCCACAGTGATCAGGGCTGGTTAAGGTACCTGGAGCCCTAGTTTATATTACTGACAAGTATTGAAAACCTGCTGTCAGCAAACCTTCTCGATGCTGTATTTTACTTTTTGTCATGGTTTCTTAGTGAGGTTCACAGTGAGCATCTCACCATGCTGTAAGTCTGCTAATGGGTGAGACATCCAATGCTAATGCAAAGCAAAGCTGAATTATGTGGGTATCTGGACTGATGGAAGAGGTGGCCCCATGGATTCATTGATTTCAACAGCCACATTTTCATTGACTCAATGGAGCTAGAATTATACCACAATGCAAGGTTGGCCCTTTAATTATGATGATTACTGTAAACTAGATTTTCACTTGCACACAGATCCCTACAGCCACACAAAGACTTTTGTTTGCAGTGAGACTGCAGAGGGATCTGGCTGTGCAGTGTTCATAGCAGGATCTGGCCTTAAATTTCTGTGCATATGTTTAATACAAGGCAACCAGCCCGGAGCCCACTTATCACATGTGGGCTGTGGGATGTGTCTGCCAGACCCAGTGCTTTGTATTTGTCTAGCTGCTGCATCTATGGGCACTAGTGGAGGTAAAAGGGCTGTGCTCATGACCAGGCAAGTGGAGCTGCTCTTGCTGCTCCCATGTGGCCCAGGAATGCAGATTCAAAACATGCATCAAACTTCAGGCATGATAATCATTCCCATCACTCTGATTTAAAATACCAGGTGATAATTTCCACACAGAACAATAAAGGAATATGTCTATGTTTATGAAATGATAGTATGGTAGTCCGTATCCAAAACCCAGACTTCTGTATAAGAGAGAGGAAATGACAGCAGATACAAAAGAAAATCTATTTTGATTATCACACCTGATAAGCCTCATTGGTTTATCATGTCCAGCATCTGCACCGAGAAAACCTAATGATCGTGAGTGAAACCTTTCTTCCTGACCCATAATAAATTGTACTTGAAAGGTGATGAATTACTTTCTACCTTTTCCATCTTGGACAAAAGGATTGTATCACCCTTTTATTGCAGAAGTCCTACAAAGGAAATAGTCCATTTTGCATTTTAAAGAAAGAAATTTAAAAAAAAAAAAAAAAAAAAAAAAAAAAAACCCTAC
>NDXB01019008.1:45093-80313 GCA_002631895.1 Agapornis roseicollis
AGAAATTTAAAAAAAAAAAAAAAAAAGATAACAAAAAACCCTACTGGCCAATCTGTTTCATGCTGTTCGGGGAAAAATAAGCCTAAAGAGATACAGTAAATTTCTGCCAGTTCAACCAAGGGAAATTTCTTTAAGAACAGCCATTGCTAATCAACATTTGATCAGTTTCTCTTTACATGTTTTGCAAAATATTACCTCTGTTTTCCACACTGTCATGCCGGTGACTTTTCAACAGCCAGCCTAGCTGCCTCTTTCTTACACCAGTAACTTGCTAATCACAGGAGTAGTTTTACTGAAGGCAGATGAGTACCTGCCTATCACGGCAGTTTGAGACTCATGATCAGCCCCAGGACAACGGGTAGTCCATCCAAGAACAAATGAGGGAATTTAGCAAAATGCATAAGTCCTTCCCATGCTACCTACTGAAACAAGTAGATCTATAGTCAATTTATTGAGCATAAATTACTGCCAACCTTCGCTAGAATAATTTATACTCCTGAGCCACTTCAGACAGGAAGGCAATAGGGAACTGTCAGGATACATGAGGTTTTATATAGAGATGAACGAATAGCTCATTATTCAAAGTCAAATGATATTCATATTTAGGGGTCAGAGAATTTGGGAAATGTTTAGACCCTCACCTGAGATTGCAGTATGAAACCTATTTCCCCATAAGGCCTTCTCAAAATAAGTGCTAGATTTTCCAATCCTACTGCATAACCAGAGTAGTTAACCCAGGCAACAGTTGGGTGGGGAGAATTAATAACAGCAAAGGAGCAAGAAAATGAACAGAAGGATTCAGTGGGCATAGGATTAAGGAAATTAGTGAAAAGACAAGCAAAAAGGAATGAAAAGATATGGAAATGAGATGAAAACATGGTGGGAAGAAAGAAGGATAAACACCCACTCAAAAGGAAATTTATAGCACGTGTAAGTTTTCATAAAAACATTGTTCATTTTCTAGTTGTGTTTTATTCTTGGAAAATCTTGACCAATATGGTACAAAGGGCAGAATATTTTTCCTCTTTATGTACTAGCGTAGAAAGCTGAGGCTTTATCAAATAGAATGACATCTTTGCCATCTCTTTTTTAGTTTATCAGAAGATCATAAAGATTAGCATCTCAGCCAGCTACAAATAATCTTCCTTTTTGGCTAAGTAAGTCCAGCTTCACTTTAAACTGATTAAATCCCTGTTCTCTGTAGCTGAGGACTCACAACAGTAAAGGAACTTGTTCTTGTGTTTCAAGCTCTGGCTTTCCAAACTGCCACAGGTTTTGCTGTGCATTATACACCCTGTGCCAACCCTCTAATACTGACTGAATTTCAATAGATAAAGAGCCTGGCTTTTTTATCTGACCCTTTCCCACAGCTGTATATGGTCACTGTGCAAACACTCTGCCAGCAAAACTCACAGTTCACCCAAAGCCAGGGGAAGCAAGAAGGAAGGAGCTTTGTAAATGATTCAAAAAAAAGAAGCAGCAAAAATGCAACAGATCATTTTCTATCCAGTATCTCCATTAATTCTAAGGAAATATTCATGTTCAGCAAATTCGAGTGGCATACTCACAGAGAAAGTTCAGGATATGTTTCACTCCAAATTTCCCCAGTGCTGCTAATTCCCCAATCAGCCATTAACTTAGTTTACTAAGTCATCTGTACTCACCTATAGATCCTTCACTTCATTACTCCCCAGCCAAAATCTCTTCCGAAGGCTCCTCTGACAGATTTATATTCTGAGCATCAGACAGGAATGTGGTTCTCTGTTTTTCCTTTACCTATACTACATAAACATGTCCAGGTTACTATTTGTAGGGCTCATCTGAAACAGCTAAGAGAGGATCTCAGGGTGAGCAATACAACTACCTACAGAAATATTCCTGTGCTCCCAAGCTCCCTGTGACTATTGCAGCAGATCTGACTTCTCAAGGTTTCAACTGAAGTCTTGCCTCCATTTCTAGACCCGTTTCTTGACTGCAAAGGCTGTGGCCAAGGGAAGCAGCAACAGGAAAATATTTCATAGAGATATCATGGTCAATATGACTTTAAAAGTTTAGTACAATGCATCATTTTTTCAATTAGGTGGAGGTTTTACAGCTATTTGGGTAATTTCATTTTGTTCTACAAATCAATAGGAATTTTATGGGTACACATTTTGCAAACCAGTTTCTTATATCACTCAGGAATGACAATACAAAACCCAACCCTCCAACTATGTTCTGGCAATACTGGCTTTTCACAACCTACCTCTTACCCCTTTTCCCCCAAGAAAAATACAAAAGTATTGCTAAGGATAAGAGCTTTTTCCTTTCCTAGATCAGACATTCTGCCTCTTGAGAACTTCAGCCATGAGAATTTATATTAAATGAAACTAATTAGCTAAAGGTTGCATCAAAACTCTCACAAAGACCCACTGAGATCAGATTCCTTTCCTGCTAGTTATCTCCCCTGCAGATCCCCAAACAACAGAAGGCATTGTAGAGACAATTGTACAGATGCAGGTATGAGACCTGTTCCAGCAGTGAGGGCTATTTCAGTGATATAAGTATTAGAAGAAAAAGAGAGGGAAAAAGGCATTTTCCTTAGCCATTTTCTGCAAATACCTTCAACATCCCTTGCAAAACTCTATTAACAACTTATTGAGCATCCACTATACTGCGAAGGACTAGAAATGGTACAATTGTCACCTTGAGCTTTATTCAGCCATGTTGCTCTAACCTTTAATGCATCATATCCCTGGAAGCATTATTATGATCTAAAAGTGCCTTTAAGTGGATGTAAAATTCAGGCAGAGAAAAGCAGCCTCTTCTGGTAGTTTTGCTCTTCCAGATACTCCCAGAATAGGGACACAAGCACTTGCCCTTGGTCTTCTGCGTGGGGGAAATGAGTTGCCCACAAAGGCATACTGCTAGGATGGGTGCCAAGCACAGTGTTGGGCTCTTGTTTGGACAGCAAAGGCTGATAAGGGGTCTATAAAAAGTTGCCTGTCTGGCACACCAAAGCCTGGCCATAGTCTGTTGAAAGCAAAGAGCAAAAAGCAAGCTGTGTGACTCAAAGTAGGCTAGGAGACACAGGATATGACTATCTGGCTCACTGGTAGTGAACCGAGATTACTGGATTTCATATCACTCACTAAAAAGCCACTAGATGGAAACAACTCTTTCCATCCAGCTTCATTACATGTATAAATACGTGTGATGCTGTTGAATGTGTCAGATTATGCTTGCTGAATTTGACTCATCCCAAACTAGCTAACCAGGCTGTGAGTCAGAAAATGAGGAATGATACTGTGTTAACCCAGCTTGTCTCTGTGATCGACATAAATCAAGCTGGTAAGCTCCTGAAGTATTTAGTCAGGAAAATGAACCTGTAATACATGCATACAGACCTGAAAAATTTTTCTCTCAGGTATTCCACTATAATATTTTTCTTCTTTCATTTACATTCCTTCAAGGAGTAAAGCACCTTAGAAACCTTAAACATTCTTTAATATTAATATTTGAAGATAATATACTCTAGAGGAAATATTTTGTTTTCTAAGTCCAAAGATGGATCATTTTTGGTTGCAGTTCCTTAAAGAAAATTGGGCTGGTAGGGGGAAAGAACAGGAAAAGGGGAGGATTTTTGTGTATTAAGCATTACAACTAGGTTTGTTAGCTTGCTATTTTGAAGAAATATAGGTAAGCAAGGCAAGATAAATCACAGCAATTTGAGGTGTCATTTTACTCTCCTATGGAGCTTGAATTTCTTCCATATTACAATAGATCTTCTCTCCTTGTGCCAACTAAATTGAATTCCTCTTTTTGGCCTGTTTCTTTGAAGAGCTTTGGATAAAATGTATCATGCAGTTCAGTTTGGAAGCTTCCCAAACCAAACCCCCAAACCTAACATTTTCTTTCAGTTGTGGGGAATGGGAATTCAAATTGTTTTTTACCTGTTCGTAAGACATCTGCTTTCACTATTTGGCATAGCGTGGGGCTGAGGTTAGTGGGGGGAAGGAGGGCTGATTAGCCTCAGAGGATTTATTACATTTGATACATTGAATGTCTGATTTTGCCTCCCCTGTCCTCATTTGTTCACAACCTGTATGTCAAGATATGCTGCACATTTTTATAAAAAACATTTAGATTTAATTTTTATCTCTAATTTAGCATTAAAATATCCATAATAAGTCATTGGTATCTATTGGTTTTGGAAGTTTTGCCTGGACTAAGCTTCTGGACTCAGCAATGGAAGTTGCAGAATGGGAAGTTGATTTACAAACTGCTTTTAAATCCACTGACATAGGCTAAACTGCATTGAATATTCACAAGCTCTATATTAGCAGCCTCTACTATTCTGTGCTCCCCATGGTGCTGGTTCAGCTGAGGAACACCCAAAGTGATCCCAGATTTTAAAGTCCAGCTGATCCTGGAAAGAGCAAATTTCAAATTAAATGAGAATGCTTTTATATGTCTCCTATATTCAGAGCAGCCCTGCAGAGAAGGACTTGGGGGTGGTGGTCGATGAGAAAATGAACATGAGCCGGTTTCAGTGTGCACTTGCAGCCCAGAAAGACAACCGTATCCTGGGCTGCATCAAAAGGAGCATGACCAGCAGGTCGAAGGAGGTGATCCTGCCCCTCTACTCTGCTCTCGTGAGACCTCACCTGGAGTATTGTGTGCAGTTCTGGTGTCCGCAACATAAAAAGGACATGGAAGTGTTGGAACAAGTCCAGAGGAGGGCCACGAGGATGATCAGGGACTGGAGCATCTCCCATATTAACACAGGCTGGGAAACCTGGGGCTGTTCAGCCTGGAGAAGAGAAGGCTGCGTGGAGACCTCATAGCAGCCTTCCAGTATCTGAAGGGGGCCTATAGGGATGCTGGGGAGGGACTGTTCATTAGGGACTGTAGTGACAGGACAAGGGGTAATGGGTTCAAACTTAAACAGGGGAGGTTTAGACTGGATATAAGGAAGAAATTCTTTCCTGTTAGGGTGGTGAGATGCTGGCATGGGTTGCCCACAGAAGCTGTGAATGCTCCATCCCTGGCAGTGCTCAAGGCCAGGTTGGATGAAGCCTTGGGTGAAATGGTTTAGTGTGAGGTGTCCCTGCTTATGGCAGGGGGGTTGGAACTAGATGATCTTAAAGTCCTTTCCAACCCTAACTATTCTATGATTCTATGATTCTATATGCAATTAGTACTTGATCACATATGCTAAAATTTATACTATTTTCAATATATGTTTTATACAAATTTGACTGAAAATCAAACCATGGGCAGGACATCATGTTTTGTTGGAAATAGTGCTGAGCAAAGTATATTTGAAGATCATAAAATCAGAGAATAGTTAGGGTTGGAAATGACACCATATCTTTTTGTGTGGGCAAAGAATCCTAAAATGTCCTGTGAAAAACATCTAAAGATTATGAGATCTGAAGTTTGACTGTAAGAAAGACTGGTCAGACACCTTCTGATAACAGTTTCAGAAGTTTCAGCAGAAATTGTGAAATTTAATGAAAACAGTGAAGTTCACACTGCCTGTTAGGCCAGAGAAACATTGCTCAAATCAAGGCAGAATTCAGCTCAGAGCTCCAGGACCCAAGAAATGCTGAGATTTTCACCTGGAGTCAAAATTTTCTTCCAGCTGTGCTGCAGAACAGGATTCAGGTCTGGTCTTGAGTAGTATCCAGGCTCAGAGCACAGTGAGGCTGGAGCCTGATCTTGCTTTGTCCAAGTGACTTTAGTGCCAGTTATGCTGAGCATCTGAAGAGCTGGACTGTTTAAAAGCATGGCAATTTTAGCTTCTGAAATGGAATTTTAGCAGCTTTTTCCAGTAGGGAATTTTTGCTTTGCTTTAATTCAGCATGAATCCAAATTGCAGAATAAATAATGAACCCTTTGCTGAATTCACAGTTCTGTTTAGTGTCCAGTTGTGCTTAATATGCTCATTGCACAGGTTTTCCTGTAATAAACACACATGTGCACACTTAGACACATATACACACCGAAATGTTATTCCTGAGTTGCATTTTAACATCAGCTGATTATTTGGTCTCTTGCCCTTCTGGGTGGCCAGGAAAGTATCAAACAGCAGTTCAAGAAGGCAACAGATAATTACCCATAAGCAAGTACACTGAGCTTTCTGAAAGCTGAGCCCAGGATAAGCAGGCAGATTTATACCCTTTAATTTGAGACAAAAGTGAAATAAAAACAACCAATAACAGGGTGGGATTTTTTTTTTTTCCTGAGCAATAGTTGCACAGAATTTACCTGAGGTATGCAATAGCCATCTTGATTTTTAAAGGAGGACTTAGATTCTTACCTGGTGAATATCAGCCCAGCTCCATCAGATTACTAAATCATGAGTATTATGCTTCAAGCAGAAGGCACTTGGCCAGCTCCTTCCCCATGTTAATGATTTTTGTACGTCATGCAGATTTACATCAGCCAAAGATCTGGCTGGATGCCTCTTATTTTTGCTGATCTATTTGTAATTGTAATTGTATCCCTGATCTGTGTATTCTTCAGATATTATTTTCACAACTCTAGTTTTCAAAACTTTGACTTGCCTTGTTCTTTCTCTTTGCTTTCAGTTCCATTCCCTCCTTTTATAGAACAGATAAAAGATTTATGATTGCTAATTCCTCTGTGGCTAAGCTGAAATATTGGTGGTGTATGCAGAAGACGAGCAGACTACTAGGATGCCTCATCAGTACATTTTTATTCCTGTGAAGGCAGTGATAGAAGAATAATTAAAAAGTGCCATTACTTGAAAGTAGGGGTCCTCTACCAGGTTATGCATCTTACCACTCTTATAGATAACTATTAGTTCAATAATACTCAAATATAGAACAAAGGAGGAGATGGAGATGAAGACATGCTCAACCTAGAAAAAGAAATGCTGCCATGCAGTAAATGAAGAGAAAAAGCACATTATGATAAAGGAGGAGACCAGGATTTATAAAACTGCTGATAATGTTAGACTTAGAGAGGAGGAGAGGGAAAGGGGGCTTTGAATAAATAGGGAAGGTTTTAGTTAGCAAAAGAATATCCTACTCTGGCCTCAGACTTTGAAAATTCAAAGCCTGGATTTAAAACTGAAGTTTTAAATTTAACCCAGTCCTTGAAAATAAACAGGGGGGAAAAAAAAAGTTTGTTTCATGTAGCAGGGAAAAGCAGTTATAAAAGATGCAAGATCCCAGTGAGGATAATTTTCATGCAGATTTGCAGGTCAAGATAAATCCTAAATTCTCATTTTGTCTTTATTTGGACCTGCTGACAGTTGTGCCTGAAAAACGGCTTATCTTTATTAGGGCTTTTATATTAGGGCCAGTAAGAAACACACCTTTTATCCTCTGAACTGAGAATCCATTTTTCATTAAAGGAATTAAAACTCTCAGAGTAAAACAGTTTTGTGGTTTCTCGACTGTTTTGATAATCAGAAAGTGTTTCACATTCAACAAATCCTTCCAAATATAAGATTTTTAAAGCAGCTTTATTTTTAAAGGGTATTGAAAGAAATTTCAGAACGAAAAGTAATTTAGATTTCAAGCATTCTGGTTTTTAAATGATGAAATAAAACATTACAGCTTTTTCAACATTGGGTTTCTGTTCCAGACAATTTGGCAAAACTACAATGAATTTAGGAAGCACTTCAGTATTGCTAAATATGCATTTTTTTCAGAGAAAACAAAAGATGGTCAGAGTTAATGTGAACCCTTTGTTATGAATTAAATGGATCTGTGTTATGTTTTTAGCAAGCTCACTTTTACCATATTAATCTAGGTAGAGATCCAGTTTCATTTCAAACCACCTAACACAATACAGTTTTGTAAGCAAAACTTGTTTGCATGTTCATTAACATTTTAGACAGTAGGGGTGTAAGCCAGTGTGAACTAAAGCCTTCTTTCTCTCAGTATAATAAATCACAAATTCATTGCAGAACAATATGGCAATATTTTCATATGCTTCATGTATTTAACTAAGACAGAATTTGCTTTTCCACTTCCTTTGGAGCTAATGCTAGATTTCATCCAATGTTGAAATTGTCAGACCTTCAGTCAGATTTTGTTTTAACAATATGCCTCTCGCAAATAAACTTCCAGACTGAACACCCTTATCTAACATGGGCTGATATTTGTAATGTGTTTAACAGTGGCAAAAGTGTTTGATTCAGAGAAATGGAACTACGTAATGGCAAACAACAAAATTCTGGATCTCATCAAAGAATAAAAAAGATGTTAGTTTATGGTTTATCTTTAAATATACATATAATCCCTATGTGGTACATATGTAGTTACATATCATCTCTGTTTGCACATACCTCAAAATGCTTTATGAATATTGAGCCAATTTTTTAATCATTCTTTAAGTATGGTTCCAAATTTTTTCAGTGAGGACCTAGGATCTTATTTTGTGTATTTCTTTGTCTGATTTCAGAGCTATCAATGTTGTCTTACTTTTTCCTATTCATTTTCACTGGATTATTTTCTTCACCTGAAGCCAGGCATTCCATTGTGCTAGGTGCTATGCAGTCATCAAAAGTTAAGAAAAGAAATTCCTGTTCCAGAGAGGTTAAAGATTGAATCAATGGTTTCTAACCAGCATTCTCAGAATCATGGGGACAAATTTGAAAGCTGCTTTATGAAAATGTTCACAGAAAAAGCAGAGATTGTCCTTTTATTCAAAAAGTCATGTAAAAGACATATTTTCTAACTAGCCCTTTCGTCAGATCCGAGTACAGAAGCTGTTGTCCTCACCATTTTCTCCATGCCTAGGAAAGCACATAGGGAAGAGGGAGGAATAATTCCTTCTCACTTAGAGAACAGCTTCATGAGAGACAGGCAGGTGCTGCAAAGCTCAACAAAAGCTTAATCAAGCTGGCTTGTCAAATTTCCTGCTGTTTGCTCATCCTGTCATTTTTCCACACCTACAACTCCAACTGCAGTCAGTGGGGAGGATTGTATTAACTAAAAACAACAATAAAAAAAAAAGAGCCTTAAGGAATTGTAAAACACAACTCACAGAAAAATGACATCTGCCCTATGTGTTATCTGCAACTTTCTCTTCCCTGACAAGAAAAACTCAAATGCCATGTTTTGCTTTCTGTTGAACATTGTTGTATTTCTAGCTGCTCAAGGGGGGGATGTAGTAGCTTACTTTTCTGTGCCACATGTACAATATATTAAGTACATTTTAGCAGCACACTGAAAAGAGCTTGAAATCTCCCATTCTAGAAAAACAAGGGAAAAAATTAGCTCGGAGGGCCTGACTGCAAAATGCAGCAATAATTTCTTCAGATGATGGTTTTGTTGAGTAGAAATAAAATTGCTGATTGGAATATGTTTAGGACATTCAGTGCCCCACTCCTGCAACCACATTTCTGGGAATAAACACTTGCACTTTAGCAAGTATGGGCACTGACAGGCCCTCTGTAGCACAAGGATGGTACCAGACATCCTTGAAGGTTCATGTAATCCCTCTGGATATGGGGGGAATAGCTGTGCCTATGTACCCTTGAGTCTGGAAACCCCCTTGCAGAAGTCTCCAGGCCTCCACCTTGCAAAAGCAGAGTGCTGGATGATTTCCTCCACCAACACACTTTGAGGCTGTTCACTGCATATTCACATTTTGTTCTCTGAGCAGTCAAAATTAGTTTGGCCACAAGCTCTTCACAGTGAGTAGGGTTAAACATAAACCTGCCTTCAGCTGCCAGGAAGGGGAAAAAACCCACAGTTCTGGTGCCTGTTCAAAACAGATATACCCCTGTATTCCTCTCCACCACTGAATGACAGCAGTCGGAATTTATGAAGCATGCTTGTGCTTTGCAACTTCCCTGTTTTTACATTCAGGACAGAGAGAAAATGTCTTTGCTTTGTTCATTTTGTCAGGCTGCTTCCTCCTCTGTGCCCAAATGTGCACCATGTCATGCAAAAAGTCTCTTCTTAAATTGCATCCCAAAAAGTGGACTGGACATGTGCAAAAGTAATTTGTCCCTCAAACAGTATACCACACCTGTATGGGATGTGTGACCTTCTGATGGAGAAAAATGTAAAGGTACCTGTGCAATTCCCCCCTGAGTTCCTGCACTCAGGAATATAAGACAGCTGCTTATTGCACATGTAATGGTCTGAGCTCTTTCACACACCTGAGTTTACAGGAAGTTTCATTTTGATGGCAATTGCAGTGGGCAATACAACTGATACTGAAACTAAGACAAAAATATGCATATTCTGTTTTCATTACATATCTGTCTGAACCCATGGGAAATGTGTCTGATACTTTTTTATTCCCTCCTTGATGTCATTCTTCATTTCTAAGCACAAGCACGCATGCACACATGTGCACATACACACATATTTCTACAACTGCAAATGACTGAAAGCCATCAGGCTTTCATGATGGGAAGGAAGGAGAAAAGGGAATCCATAGCTCAGCAGTATTATTTCCCTTACTTCCTTGCAAAACCTCTCTCACTGGAGCTTCATAGGCTCTCTCCTCCAAATTATTTATGGGAGAGGGGCAACCCACCAGGCGCTGTATGTTTCATTATCCCCAGCTATTATCCAACAAGTAGTTAATGTTGTTTGAAGCAAGCATGATTCCTTCTGAGATCCTCTGTGGCTGTTACTGCATGCCTAGGGCCTGGTTGTACTCCCTTAAAGTCGATGCTAAAACTTCTCAGCCTCACAAGGTGGTTGTGAGGATAAGTTCATTAACGTTTGCAAGGCCCCCAGATATCATAGTGCTGGGAGTAATATAAGTATCTAGATAGCTAGTTCTCAAAGACAGCATCTCTGAGGGTCATATTCTGCACTAGAAATTCCCTTATGCCCATCAATTAACATTTGCTCTTGAATATGTATGTAACATGATGTTTTCCTATTATACATATTTAATTATGACTTATTCTCCAACAGCTATGTAGGCTATGGAAAGAAACATCACAGAAGCTAGAGTTTTACTGATTCCCTCAAGAAAAATAGGTTCTGCAAATCTGGAAGTGTCTTGGGTTTTTATTTTTGTCTGAATAGTTCCATCTGAGTTGCCATTTTTCCAAAGTGAAGCGTGGCTTGTCCCCATTGTGGCTGTAAATGTTTAAATATCCCTTATTCCCTTATGGTTTCCATTATTATTTATTTCTGCCGCAAGCAGAAAGATGTCTGGGTCACCCTTTCAGCCAGGATGAAACATGAAAAACAGGACAAAGAACAGTAGTATTCAAGAGAAGTTTGCTTAAGGGCATATATTGGGCAATCTTTTGACTGAGATGGAAAATCTTGACTCTTCTTGAATTCTTAAAAGCTTTTCTCACCTTTTTTCGATGCAGTGGGTCAAATTCTTTGCTGACAAAATTCCATTGGCCCAGTTGTCAGTACTAAAATCAAACAGTGTTATAATATTTAAGCATTTCCTTATTTCGAAACATAGAAATAGAAGTCAATAGAAGCAATTGCATGCATAAAATTAAATACACATTGAAATATATTTCATTGGATTGATGTTTTAATCTGGTTTTATGACATTAGTAGCTAAACAGAATCATTTTGCTAAATTAAAATTAAATGGAATTGTTGAGAGTACAAATTATTGCCAGATACAGTATCTGTAACTGACATGAGGAACACACATACAATGCAGTTGACTGTAAAGACCCAACTTCTTAATTAATTTTCCTGAGTCTTAGCCTTTCATTTAAAATAACAGCTCTTCCAGTTCCAGAGGAGACAAAAAATAAAAATGCCCTTGGAGACATGGCCCAAATGCAAACAGCTTAGCAGCATTGGTTTGAGTTTGCAGAGAGCCTGAAACCACATCCATGACACATGAATTTCTCTACCAAGTTCTGTGTATCCTGAAGCCAATAAGAAGCACGCTGTTTCAGAGACATAGCTGACTAATTTGTCATTCATTACAATATGTAAGAAATGTAATCGTATTTTGGAGATCTCATAGATAAGGCATCTGCTGGTGGGCAGTGCTTGAACAGTGGAACTGAAGGCAGAAGGTGAATCTGGAGACATTAAGCTGAATATGTTGAGAAGCTCATTATTTCTTTGCGTTAGCTGTAACTCCCTGCTTTATGTATTGTACTTGGGCTCTAAGTTTTTTCTGAGAAACACTTTTTGTTCTGAGCTCGTACAACACATGGCAAAATACTCCTTATTGTGCTTAGAAGGCCCAAATCTAATACAAACAGTAAGTAAAAATAAAGGCACTATTTTCCCAAGGGAATGGGCTTAGCTTTCAAAAGCTCAAAAACTGCCCCATTTCAGCACATTCATAAATCCCTGTTGTAAAAACATTATACCCATTTATATTTTTTAAATTAATTCATTCCATTTGATCACTTTCCTTTCAAATAGTTCAGCTGTTAATTGGATGCATGCAGGACTCACAGAGCACTCAACTTCCCTTTTGGCTCTGCATTTCCATGTGGATATTTTGAGAAACCAGCATTGTCTGTTAAGTGTGAGTTGTGAAACACAACTATGCTGGTCAGTTTTAAAACTTTTCAGTTGCCTTAGGTAACTAGATAATGTTCCCTCAGTTTTCTGCAATATTCCCTAGGTATTTGCTGCACTGTATGCCAGGGAAAAAAGCCCTGGAGGGAATATTAACATCAGGACAAGATGGAACTAACAATATACAGAATACTTCTGCTGCACACAGCCATCAGTGCAATGTTTGCCCTCAATTTCCCTGGTGTGCCTTAGTTACTATTGCTTCAGTATCGCTAGTGTTATGAAAGTCCCCTCTCTGCTGTGGGGAGGGGAAGAGTAGCATAGAAAATAGAATAACAATGGGAGGAGAACAAAAATTTGACTGTTATTCAAGAAACTGTGTTCATAAATCAGGAAAATGGTTCCCTGAACACTGTACAGTTTGTGTGCTTTAGTGATCATGCAACATAAAGGTCTACAGGATCCCCAGCACTCACCCCACCATAACTTTGTGTAGTTGCAGGACTGACCTGGAAAGATTCATTTCAAATTGCATTTTGTGTTACCAGCTGTGCAGTGTAAGCTGTCCCATCTTTGAGCTGATCAGGTTGTTGTTAGGTGGACTTTGTGCAGCTCAGAGTTTCAATGTGCTCTTTATTTAATGCCTTATAGTTTTCACATGGTATAAATGTTTTTGCATCAGTTGAAGAGAACTGTAAATGCTGTTGTCAGTTTGGTACAAAGGTTTGTGTTTGACTGTAGTAACTCTGCTTCTTATTTCAATAACCCAGCACAGTAGGGACAACATTCTGCCATTACACAATAAAAAGCTTTTCCAGGCAGGACTGACACACTCTGAAAAGCAGAACGGATAGTGCAGTCTCATCCTGATGAAATTAGCAGGGGAGAAATATGAAATCTCCACCTTCCATTACACACATTCATGGGCATTTGGAATCTGATCTGAGTATGAATCTGAATTATTTTTTCTCTCCTCTCATCTTAAAGCATGGATATTTACTACATAAAGCACAGTCCTTTGTAAGATGAAACAAGCATTGTATTAGGAAGCAAAGAATGCAATAAATATTTTACTCCCAGGTCAATAATCATATAACAAAAAAACTTGATGAAGTGCCCTCTACTCCTTTTTTTTTATACATCAGCAGGAATAAAAACTGCTTTACTTTTTTACCTCAGCTTCACTACTTTAACCGAAGCTGATGGCAAGAAGCCTAGAGAATATTACTAGCAGCCTGTTCTCTTATGACACCCACCCTTCATCTGGATGTAATATCTCAATATTGCTCCAGATGATTGGATTTTATTTAGTCTTTTAGCATGATATGAAAAAGTGAACCAAATTCTTAGATGGCAGGGGCTTTGTCAATTAAAGGAGTCTAGTTTACTGGGAGCCAGCTGAACAGCTGACTTTTTCATATGCTATAGATTAATGAATGCTACTGCTAGTCAAGAGAAACAAGAGGTCATCCAAAGACTACTTTGGTTGCTCTTTAGGTACTTCTAAAAAATGTTTTTATAAATACTTTTAGCACAGGCCTGCTCAGTGCTATAAGGAACTTACCTGCCAGTTAAACTGTGATAAACACCAGCATCAAGGATCTATCTTAGTTGTCAGGTTTGTATCTGAAGAAGCTTTTGTGACATCCTAGCTGGCCAGAGCTGTAATTTTTTTAACACATTCCTGTTAGGAGAGCACAGAAAGAGAGATGGTTTCTGCTCCTTTCCACTGCCCTCCTGTTACTAGACATGCAGTAGTTCTGTGGTTTGGCACCTGCCTTCATACAGAAGAAGCTTCAAATTAAGTCCTTAGAGCATGGTTTTGAATGAGGGTCATTCACTGTACTAAATAGTGTGAAAACCTTCTGCTTCTGTTTTCTCCTACTGAAAATTTCTAAAAGTGTCAGGTTCATTCTGCATGAGCTGGAACTTCAAATATTTTAGCAAATTGGAAAGGCATTATTTTTTTCTGGGCAGCCTTCAGCTTGAGGAATGATCATACTATGTTAGCACAGTGCCTACCACTTGGCAGTCCTACACTGCCCATGGTCTCTGGGATTTGGGAGTAAATAATGCTTCCTAGGATGCACACTTTGGAAATCCCCAAGTACTTCAATTCCATGATCACTCCTATGGGAACAGTGCTGGTTTTTAAACTCCTATCTCTTGTTCTGTGGAGGACAAATTCCTGCTCCTCCCAGAGCAGGAGGAGCTTCTCCCCACTTTGTGGCTGAAATCCCTCCTTGAAGGCTCATGGGTTCACAGCAGAGTACTTCAAAGACACCGTTGCAGTTATGAGGCAGCAATGGAAACAGCGTAAAACACCTGGGTATAAAAACAGCGGTTCTGCAGCTCAGACTGAGGTTGTGCAGAGAGGATCCCAAAGTTGTTCATCTCTGAAAGTAGCTGGGCTCCTTTCAGCTGTTTTCTTCATTTTCTTTGTGCTCAGCAGAGCTGAATCCTATAGGCCTGGCTCCCTCAGGTCTGCCTCCGTCACCCCGTCTTCATTTTTAAATAATAAAAAGACTTAACTCTTTGTAGCCAAAATTTATTCAGAATACACTACCCTTCTCATAGCCAGCAATAGATGCTTAGCTAAAAACACGCTCTGTTTATAAAGATGAAAGGGTTTCCTTTAATTTTCCAAATACAAGAACAAATCTTGGCTGCAGTGGAACATTTATTTTCACACTGGATGCATGAGAAGTAAGAGACAAGTTTCTTTGCACTTCCAAATGAGAATTTACCTCTTAGCTGGCCAGATACTTTTGGTAACAGCCTGCAAAAAGAGAGGACAGTAAGCTTGTTTGCTCCATTCCTATTATTAATAAAGGAATAGCTAATAAAAAGAAAATCCATATTTTATCCTTATTTTTATTCCTTGGTGTACAGTATTTAAAGGGTTTGTATGCAGCCCTCTTAATTGGCACAGCCCCTGCTGGAAATAGAAACATGCCGAAGAATTGTTATTCAGATTAGGCTCCCAGGAATATACTGTGCTGAGAGACATCCAGTTTTATTTCCTGAATTGCTTTAATGATGAGCACTGAGCAACACTTCCTCTGCTTCCTTCCTCCCAAGTACCCTGAGATGCAAGGCACAGTAGCAGACAGAAGCTAACAGCGGGCCCCCAAAGCAAAAACTATCTTTGCAGAGATACCAAAGCACACCTCTGAACAGCTGTGAGCAGACCTGCAGATACCACGCTTGCCACCTAAACACATAATTCTCAATTAAGTGAGCAATTACCCACTGTTTTTTAGCCCTTGAAATGCATTGTGCTGAATCTATTCCTTGGTAACAATCCATGTGAAAAAGCAAGTCATATCTTTAGGGTACAGATTTATATTATCTGTTAGTAGGGTCACTAATATCACTTTGAAATAGGATTCACAGGTAAACTCTGAAGATTTCAGAAGGCTCTGAGCACTTTCAGCATCCATGGCAGAGAGCCTATGCTTCCAGAAATCATGTTTTTTCTTTTCTTCTAGCTACCTACTCGTGCAAAAGTGTCTTCTACAAAGTAATATGGCTACTTTTGCTATTATGAAAAGTGGGATAACATAAAATTTATTAGGTTTAGGCTTTAGAACAGGGTAAATAATGTGTCTCTGGGAAACAACTTCCTGAACAGTTATAGTGAGAATTAGCATAATAACCAAGGAAACAGGAACAAGTTCATCTTACAAAGTGCTTGTTCAATAGACTTTAAAATCATAGGGCAGATAAGAACTTGTTTTATTAAAAGAAATGCAGTAATGGAGATTTTAGTTGAAGGTTAAAGGTCTTTTCTTGATAACCTTAGGCAAAGATTTACTGGCTTTCAGAAAATGAAAATTTTTTTTTTATCAGCTGGAAACCAGAATTTTGGTGTCAGGCCTGGATAAGTTCAATATAACCAGTAGAAAGGTTTGAAGTGATTCTTGTGCTGTGTGGACATTTCCTAAAATATTGAGGAGAAGAAGATCCAGAAGAACTTGAACTAAGTTTAAATCCCAATTTTCTACCAAAAAAAATTATTGACAGATTTTCAAGTAGTCTCAGCTGCAATGCAGACCTACAAGTGTTTATATGCAGACCACAGCTATTTAAAGCTCATACATGGGATAGATGAAAGGTTGGCTTCAAACCTGATGGTATTTTAACCTGTAGTTTCTGGAAACCAGATTATTTGGGTTGGCAGGTTGCTTCTCTTCTTATAACAAACTGAATTTCTTAGCTTTTTAGCCCTTCAGTCCTGCAGAAGAGAGGAAGAGGGCAGTGCCCTGTGCACAGGTGGGCTGAGGACAGGGTTGCTTTTTGGGCTTTGGAAACTCTTTGAGACAGGATTGGGAAAAACTCATATTTCAAAACCTGGAAAGACATAGATAAAGCATTTTAAGCTTTTCTTGAAGTTAACTTACATGTTGGGTTAAATTTTATTCAGTTCTAGCTTCAGCAGCACCCAACTTCGGCAATACAAATCTGATGCCACTAGTGATGGATTGCACATAGGACCAATTGGAGCCCTACCAGCTTTAAAATTGATGGTACATAGACCAACGGCAGTGGTGCAGTTTTTCATTAAATGAAATGGAAAAGTGATTTAATAATTCTCTCTGTCTTAAATTGCTTAAAAGAATTTTAGACAGTTAAAAATTGCATGGATTTTAAACCATATGTGTGAGAGTGGAAAAAAAAAAATAGTTTTTTTTTCCTACTTTTAATATGAGCCAGATGAAACAAAAAGATTGTTTCCTTGCAAACTACAGGTCAAGTACCTATGTAGGCTTTGAGATGGCTCTGTAAGTTATCATGTTATCTTTCTTTCTTGACAGTATACCATTATGTGGGGTATCATTTCAGCATTTACTATCTTTCATGTCCTTTTATCTTCACACTAAGATTTCTTTCTAAATTCCAAGCCATGCATTTGGTTTCGTTATATAACACTGGCTTTTACAAAACATTGGTTCTTCATATTCTTTGGTTTCATATTTGTTGGCATCAGGCTGAAACAGTAAACCCGCTACGTCTATTTTATCTTGTTAAAGATAAAAACAATCTGGCAAATGAACTATTTGGGGAACGCTACTTTCAAATTAAAGGAGACGAAAAGGTATTAAGTGTCACCACTGAGTTGAACTATATTGAAATCCTGAACTGAAGTGATATTTTTTTTTTTTAAATTGAATAAAAAGGTGACCCAAAATGTTACAACTGTCATGCGGGACTGTGTTATCTGAAATTATTTATTTAACATCTGGTAAATATTACCCAAGCTATAGTACAGATAAATTGAATAAAAGAATACCAATGCCAGGGGAAAAGAAGAATTGCTTAATACCATAAGTATATAGAACTGTTCCACAAAGCAGTTCATTCTCTCTCTGCAAGAGGAGATGAGAAGCATAGTATTGGGGTAAAATGCATCTGCTTCTTTTCACCCTAAGTATGAAGTTATCAAAGCAGTTTTAGAGATTTAATTTAATCTCAAACACAAATTCTATGAAAACAGTCTGACAGCAACATGAAATGCTACATAACTCTGTTTGCCCCTCCCTCTTTATAATACAGCTTCCCAGCTGATTCATTTTATTTTATCCTATGCATACTGGGGATCAGATTGAATTTTCTTTGAGAAAAGAAAATAATTAAGCCATCTGAAAGCTTTGGCTGGGCATGAACATAGCAGCATGGGATAAAGTTACTTGGAGAGGGGAATGAGGTCAAACAAAAGTACTGCAGGAAAAAAAAAAAAGAAATGCATCAAGTTCTGTAACTTGGGGAACAAAACAAAAAGAGGATGGAGTCTGAGAAGGGGGAAGGGGCCTAGATTCCTTGTCAGTTTGTGGGTTACAAATGGAACAAAAGGCTTATCTTAAGTGTATGCAGGTTCTGACATTTTTTTCTGGAAGCTATTGAGAGCTAATTAAATTACAGTCAAGTACTGAGCATTTCTCCGGTGCTTCTATGGTCAGTTTCTGCTGAGCTCTTCTTGGTTACTTGATACTTCTTATGAAATAAAGAAGATTGATTCCTAAATATTTGTTACTATTCCCTCTTTGTGGATTATATTATACCACTTTCCATTCTTAAAGTCTTTGTGTAAGCTGCAGTATATAAGGGCAGACTGCCAACTACAGCATCCAAGATATACTATCATGCCTAAGTTCAAGAGGGTAATGAGCAATTCAGCCCACCTAGTGTCTACAGCTGCCACATCCTGGCTCCTGCACTCAACAGTGAAGAGGGATCATGGCACCCCAACAAGCACTATGTACATTTCTCCCCACCCCACTGCTCTGTCTCTGTACTGAGAAACAAAATTTGGTACCCTGTACCAGGCACCTGGCTTGCATAGCACTGCCTTCCTCCACAGACAGCCACGATAGCTGCCCAAAGGGCATCAGATCCCACTCTAAAGGACACTGAAGTCAATGGACAAACTATGATAAACTATACTGGTGTGATGATCAAGCTATTATCTTCTGGAAAGTCTTCCAGATTCACACTGGTTTTTAACCCCAGTTCTTAGAGGACCAAACTTTTTGCAATAGCACCCTACCTTCTTCTAGTCAGCCCCCCCAATCCACCCTCAGCTTCTGTCCCTATAAACCATCCTCCACCTCCTCTGACATAGGCAGAAAGGACTCAAAGATGTTATCTACTCAAGACCTGAAGGGGAAAAGGTAGATAAACAGGAGAGAGACACACGCAAGAGTGCTACTCCCAGAGGGACATCTTGCAACACAGACATGACAGCATTGTTAGTCATCAGAGAAGGCATGCAGAAGGACTCACATGAAACCAGGCTCCAAAAACCCTGCTGCTCACATGACTACTTGCATCTGAAGCCATACTCCAGTCCCCAACTCCAGCCATGGCATATGAGCTCAGCACTCACAAGGGGGAGTTAGTCTCTTCCTGATGGTCTTGCTGCTTAGTGCATTGATGGAGCTGCCTGAGTACATGGTAGTTTAGACACATGGAACTCATGATACTTTCCTTTCACCCTCATAGGTGAGAAACTGCTGCAGGTCTGGTTTGGACTTGGATGGTGTCTTAGCCTCCTTAGGTACAATGCAGCTTTCTGCTGCAGTTACGCTTATACCTGGGAAGGGCAGGAGAAACAAACTTCATCCATGTGTAAACTGCAGATACAAGATTGCATTTTATTTCCCTAAAGATCGTGCTAGCACCAGTTTCAATATCTACCAATCTACCACTTTTTTACAGAATATTTATGGAATATTATGTCGTCTGCCCCAGAACTGGTTGAACAGTTGCCCAGACACTTGGTAACCATTCAGGCTGGTGACTTTTGTTCCCACACCCCAGACTGTTATCACCACATTGGTTTTCCAGAGCCTGCTCTCTGAGGCTCTGCCACTATTACTGAGCAGGCAGCGACCACCAACCTTGGAAAAATATCTGGACATGTAAGAAGAAGCTGGGCCTAATTGTTACATGAGAACACAAAGGAAAACCAAAGGACAAAACACAAACTTTGAGAAGTTCCTCTGGTTAACTTATGGGCAGTGTGGAAAGTTTAAACCCACTCACAATTTATGCAAATAAATAATCATAAATATTAAGTGAAATGTCACTGCAATCTGTAATCCACAAAGCCAAAAGCCTTTCTTTCTTTTTTCCAAAGTAAAGCATTGCTTGTAAGCATTAATTTTCTACTGTACCTGGATATTTCTTGCAAACATGATTAGTAGCAAATCTGAATCTGTCAGCACAGTAGTATAATTTAAATAGTACAATTTACAGCTGACAGGGGATTTCCACCGACTTCACTTGGAAAATATGTCATTTGCTAAGTCTTGTCAACAAGTAGTAAGGAATCTGTTGCTTGCCCAGGGTCACATGAACCAGCAAGAGACATTACTGAGGAGAAAAAGAAAACAGAGGTTGACAGCATCATCCCAGATGCAGAAATAAAGATTAAAAATTAGTGTAAAGCTCAGAGGAAAAGCCTGTTAGTAAGCTGCTGCCACCACAGTTTATGTGAACTGGCTATTGCAAAGTCTGTATTGGAGATTCTTATTCCAAATGCTGGTCAAGCAAAAAAACCCAGAAGATATAGAGATGACTTCAAGGCTCTTCTGACTCACATTAGAATGAAGTCTGCAAAAGGCTCCTAGAAAAACTCAACCTGGACAAGTGCAGACATGATGGTTTGGCACCTAAATCATTATACCAACCCTCTTATCTATTGTATTGTAGCCATCAAAATCATATGGAATGGTACGTTGCCTCTGTAGTTCTCAGATTAGCTTTCCATGACCTGGCATCAATGCAACCAGATAACAGGATTCCTTGCTTCTTTATGTTCTCAGTGACAAAAATGATGGCTTACGAAAAAGTGCATGGCAGGTTCTCTGTAACATCTTCCCCCCCATGGATTTCTACTGAAATGAATAAGCAGGATTCTTCCCTTGCAACAATGAAGGAAAAAGCTCCTTTCTTCCATGCAGTCCCTTTCTTTTTTACAGAAATAGTATCAAAATCCTGTTTTCTTAAATGCAAAAGAACCATCATCAGAAATCAATTTGCTTGATCAGAAACTTGCATGTCTTTCTGATGAATTCAAAGTCCAAGGAGCCTTGTCTCCCTGCTCCTTCCATAGAATATTCTTGAACCTACCTCTGTTGCTGATTATTTCTCACTCTCTTTCCCCCACATGCTCAGATAATTGCAGTTAAAAAGAATGAATTCACCAGTCTCTTCATCAGTCTTTAAGAATTTTTTCAGGGGATTATGTATGTGTCTTTATCATGCAACCCAACACCTTAGGCTTTGTTCAAACTATCAATATATGAGAGAGCATGTAGTTGTTTCTTCAGCTGAGTTTGAAAAAAGAGTGGTTTTCATGATTTTTTAGTGAATCTGTAATTGTTTATAGATCAAAGTCCCATTTGATACAGCTATAAGTATCTTTCAGTATAACATTCTTAATATACTAATTTTTTTTCTCCAGGGAAATTACACCAAATTTTCCATAAATCTGATCAAAACATTTCCCTTTAGCCCAGGAACTTGTCATGACAAACTTTTTCATCAATGTTTTTGATATGTGATGCCTAATGTGTCCAAACTCGTGCAACAACGTCTGTGATGACGAAGAATCCTTAATAACTTTCCTAGACCTTTCCACAATCTAAGATCTAGAATAAATTTTTTTTCACTGATTATCACCACTAGCTGTATCCTGTCTTTCACCTTCATTTGTAAATGGCCTATTCTTCATGGTGACAAAAAAATGAGACTAAGAAGATCCATTTACTATGTACTCTGTTGTGGAAAGGTCTATATATAGTTTACTGGGAAGGTGGGGATGCATCCAGAAAGTGAAATAGGTTTCAGAGACTAATTTCAAAAGACGTTGGTTTTTATTTTGGGTGTTTTTTCTTTGTTGTTGTGGAACCGCTATGTAAAAAAAAAAAAAAGGACACTGTAAGGTCTGGTTTGTAAAGTTAGAAATGTGGTCTGGATTTAAGACTACTCACCAATTTATCCCTCCTTACATTGAAATTGGGTAGCTCTGTAAAAAAATACACAATTGGTAAAATGCAGTTCTGAAGTTGAATGAAGGAATAAGTCCTTATTTGGTATTTTGCTCAAAACCATAGGGAATAATTAGTAGAATCCCTTCTGACTTTAAAGTTACTTGGCCAAGGTAAGGAGTTTTTGTGGGTTTGGGAATGCTGCAAAACCTGCAAGGTAAAGTTTTCTAAATGGTCTAGGTGAATTGAGTTATACACAAAATATGGGTTACATAGGCCAATGTTCAGTTGTGTTGGGGTTGGGTTGTTTTTTTTTTTCATTTTTATTTTTAATTAAAGGAACAAGTATAGAGAAGTAGCAGCTGAACTAGGAAACTGTGATATAAACCATCATAAGATAATTTCTCCCCGTATTTAGTTTTGAATAGTAATATTAGGGACTTTTCAATGTTGCTCATAACTCTTTAAATCAAAACCCCTCAGTTATAGCTTGTTCCATCTTCACTCACAGGCACCATATTTTTCCTCCAAAATCAATATTATTAAGAAAACAAAGGTCTCCATAGATGTTTGTGAAGTTCATTGAACTGCTATTACAAATTGCAGGTCGGTTATGTCAAGTAAATCACATAGGTCAATTTGCCAGAACAACTGCTGCAATACATAAGATTAAAAAGAAGTACACAAAATACCTCAGGACTAACCAAGGTCACTGATGTGTGATTATGGGAGAAAAATGCAGATTTTGACAGTCTCATTGGCATAGACTTTATCCTATGGGTTGGACTTGATGAACTTAGAGGTCTCTTCCAACCTGGTAATTCTGTGATTCTGTGATTCTACCTACATTGTTTGATGGTGTTGTTCAGTGCCCAATATTTTCACAGGGAGTTTTCATTCCTTGAATATATTTACAAGTTTGTATCTTTGTTTGCCTTCAGATGAAATATTTAATCTGCTGTCCCATAGCATATAGCCTGTGTTATATGACATATCACAAGTATGCCAAACTAAAACAACTTCTTTCTGTGACGCGATAACAGCCTTTGTGGGTAGGGAAAAGGTTGTTATTGTCATCTAGTTTAGTTCTAGTGAGAGTTTTTAACATGGCTCCTGTGAAAATTTCATAAGAAAGCAAAATAAATATGGTATTCACATAAGTTTTAATGAGGTCCAAAAAAGCATAGTCTGGAAAGGGCTAAAGTGGTTTAGCCTGAAAGAGGGACTGAAAAAGTGAACAAAAGTACAGTCTTCAGGTTTCTATTGCTAATAATCTGTACTCCATGTCCATAACGGACAAGACAAGAACTACATTTTAGTTATAGAGTTAGGAGTCAGCAAAAACTCTGAAATGCTGAGGATAATCAGGTACAAGAAGACTGGATTTTCCCTTGTGGGAGGTCTCTAAAACCAGGCTAGACAAACGTCACCAAGAATTGCAAAAAGGTCCTTGAGATGGGAGAGATTCAGGAAACCACTTGATGTCCCTTCTGTCCTATGAGAAAACAATGTTCTTCCTTCCCAAAGCAAAACCTGTTTGCGCACTGGGACTCACAGGGCAGGCTACACCTCCTTTTTCTGTTCAGATGACTGCTGGCATTTGCACACCAATTAATCAATTATGGTCTGAAAAGTGAGCGTATTGCCAGGAAATGACACCTAGGAAAGTGACACTAATAGAGTACCTGAAACACACACTCAGAAACACACAGATGCAAGTACCATCCAGGTACTCTTTTGAAGTGTCTGCAGAGTTTTGTCTGCAGTCCTGAGTAGCACCAAGAAAGTTTCCTGTAGGGTTTCTCACTGTTACTATGCTTAAAGGCTCAACAAATAACCCTGCATCTGCAGCCTGTCTACTTTGTATACCTGGGTGGACCATAGCTAATATCATCTGTGCAGTCCATGTGCAAAACATGTGTTCTTCCCCAAGACTATGGGAGCTGCATAAATTACACATGTGAAATATGTCAAGCACATGTAGACATGCCCTGAATCTTCATGCATTTTTGGTACAAAATAACTCCAAGAGTGTTTATTTCAACTATTTATTTATGAGGAGAGAATGCAGGGGAATCTGTGTAATATTCAATTTGCATAAAATAGAAGATATTATTTATCACTGTGCTGTCCAAGTTGTAAAGTTGTATGCCAATATTCCCTTCTTCTGTGAATTTTACTCCTGCGCATTTATTACTGTAGAATTGGAAACTTTTGCTGAAAAATGTAAATTAAGACACCAAAATGGGTACTTCTGTTGATAATGCAATCCTCTAGTCATCTGCATGTTGCTTTAGGCTGTATCTCTCCTTATCAGCACTATTTTATAGCAGACATTTAAAGCAAATGGGAAGTGAAGTGTCTTTAATCTTTCTTACAATGTACCAGTTTGGTTTCTTCAATATATCAGTAGAGACGAAAACATATTAGAAGAGCCAGGGTTGAATTAGTACACTAAATCCAACTCCCAGTTCTGTAGGACTCAAAATCAGAAGCTACTACTCATACCTGATGAAGTAGGACACCTAATACAAGCACTGAAAAGATGAGTTTCACATTTGATACTGGATTTCAAAGTCACTGGAATTGTCACTGGAGCAGGTTTTAAACTACCAGCTTTTTCTGTGCATTCCCTTCATAACGGAAGGTGGGATAGCTAGCTTCTCTTCAAATTGGTACTTGTTGGGTAATCATCCTATAGAAGGTTAATTCTATATGCTTTTCTTTTTTTCTCAGGATAGAAGAAACAGGCTGAAAGAATATGCAGGGCAAGGAAACCAGTGTGTAACATTTGGGAAAATACAAGTTTAATTTTCTTTATTTTTTCCCTCCATTACTCAGAATTTTACTATAACCCTGAGATGAAATACAGGATAACTTGAACGTCCTTGCAGGGCAGAAGGAAGTCAACTGAGACATAAAGCCAGCATAATTCCCAAAAAGCAAAGGAGCAGTTCTGCTCCATGAGTTCTTCAAACCATTAAAAGTGGCTGCTGAGAATGAGTTATAAACACAGCAATTTATTTCTCTGAGACTTCTTTTTATTCTTTGTTTCTTTCACTTAAAATAAAAGTTACCATTTTGTGTAGACATTGTAGCACAAGACTTCCAATGTCCCCTTGCAGAGATTGGGCTAATATAAAGAACAGCTGGTATCACTAATACTATTGGATTTCCTGGTTTTAGTTCAAAAATAGTAAACTTTTAGTTTCATTCACACTAAATCTGAAGATAGATTTTTCCATATTTGTTTTTCCCAATGAGAATCATAAGTTTTAAATGTACTCTTAGAAATAAAAGTTAAAAAAAAAAATGGCAAAAGAAAGTACTTTTTAGTATGTTGGCAAAAAAGTGTGTACCATTTTCTTTCCTCCCTGCATTTTAGTCCACTCCTGTAAAAGATACTAATCAGGACCCCAAAACCAACTGGGTGATTTTTGAGACCCCAGTGAAAGCACATACTGTAGCAAAAGAATTCAAAATTTCCTTATATGTGTTCAAGAAAATATCTGTCAAAACTCCTTCAGATTTTAATTAATTCTGTATGGATTGTGAAGCAGTCAATCTAGCTAGTTTGACTAACAAACTAGTGTTAGCAAAGCACTGTATGAAGCTACATAGGCCCAAACCCTGACCTTGAGGATCTATGTCAGAGAGAAGACCAGTCCTTAGCAAGACACAGGGCTGTCAAGAGAAGGCTTTGGAAGCTGTTCAGCACAGCAGACATTCAAGAAGGTAGGTGTTTAAAAATTCAGCTAAGACATTCAGGTTTTAGCTTGCTTATAATTTCTTGTCTATACTAACCAATGTCTAATTTGAAGGCAGGAAGTAAAGACAAGGTTCCTCTTCCTACTTATAGAGATCAACAGTATTTATCCCTCCATTCAGAAAAGGATAGGCTGCAGATATTTGTTATTTAAAGAACAAGAAGGATAGCAAGCGCAAATTTGTGTAGGACTACATGTTCACGCTGCTTTCTAGTGAGTGTCTTCCCATCAGCACAGACTAGCTGCAGTACAGTGGTGGGCAGGGTACTCTGAGCATTCAAGATGAAGAAATGCATGTAAGACACAGAATCATAGAATCATTTGTATTGGAAAAGACCTTTAAGATCATCAATTCCAACAGTTCACCCAGCCCTGCCAAGCCCACTGCTAAACTCTGTCCTTAAGTGCCACATCTACATGTTTTTAATGCCTCCAGGGATATCCAGTCAAGTGCAAACTTTTAATTTTGAGTTAGCGATGCATTCCACAATTAGATTTGGTTTTTAGTGTTACCACTCTATCCCAGCACCTTTTCCATCCCATTTTGGATTCTTTCAGAGATAGGCATTCAGCTGTGCACAGCAATGAAGCTCTGAATCTGGTAGACTTCAGCATGGGGAAGCCTAGTGTCTCCGTTTTTCTCCATGCTGAAAGCTTTGAAACCTTTGACTGAATAAGCATGTAAAAGGGTCTATAGGTCACTGTCCTGCAGTGGCTATCCCCCAAATCCTGTTCAAGCTTCTGGTCAGTGCATCAGGGAGCAGGAGAATATCAGACTAAGCACAACATTTTCGTGAATACACAGTGATTGGTCTAGCAAGCCTAAGGCACTAATTCTGTATATTTATTTTTCATACACAAGGCCCTTTTGAAACTAACCAGTATATGCAATTACCTTTACCACCATTTACATAGTTCTGTGGTGTCACTATATAAATCTACAGACTGTGATCTCCCTCCCAGAAACAGTAGGGTTCACCTCTGGCCAAAGGAACACATGCTGATCATTTTCTAGGCTAGAAAACTACTAGAATGGAAAGTCAATACAAACAAATATGTTCTCCATGGAGTTGAAATTGCTGTGAGACATTTTAGCACCTGGAAAGCAATTCTTTATGTAGTTAATAAACCAAATATAAGAAAGGTATAGTAGTCTCCAAGCATAACATTGGTCACAATAACGAACAATAATGTGTGTTCAAGGTAAGTTCTACTAAGGGTTTTTCAGGGAACATTTTTAGCAGGGCACTGCTGAAACTGAACCAAGCTATGCTTGCTCCAGATAAGCATTGTATTCTTGACATAATGCCCTTATTGATAACAGTCCCTCAACAATATTAAGGGGCGAGTTTACTTAATGTGAATTGTTCTCATTGGAACTAAATGTGAATTACTGGCATTGAAACAAATATGATGATCATTTCACAGGCTCACTAGCTCAGAGAGAAATGTGATTTCGGATGAGACATGAGTTTTTGCATTCCTTCTCTGTCTGTGTGTGAGATTCCCACTCTTGTAGGTAGCAAAACAGATTTTAAGAGGGTTTTGCCTCTGCTATAGCAGAGGCAAGGTCTTCCAAAGCTTTGCCTCAATGTGGACAGTTTGTCTTTCACCTGATCTCTCAGAGAAGACTGCTCTTGAAATTTTGCTCTGATTATTTCTTCTGGCTTTCTTCCCTGATCTGCTCTTTAGCACCAACAAGAGAAAGACAAAATGATAAACATCTACCTAACATGAACTTGAACTTTAGCTAACTTTGATTCTTGTCAACATTGATTTTGGTGATCTGATTCTAGCCCTAATCCACTGCTTTCTTTTTATCTTCTTTCTGAGCATTTCTCTACCTTGATACACTGATGATGAGGCAGTATTTGTCTTGAGCACCAGCAAACACTTAATTTGGGTTTCTGTCATCAGGCATCCTGCTGACATGCATTAAAGGCATCGAATGTCTCTGCTTCCCAATTGTCAGTTCATATTTTGGTGTTTATTTGCAGAGACTAGTAAATGTGTTTTTCAGTTATCAGTCACCCATATTTTGGTATCAAAACACTGTTTGGACAGGGTGTTTATTGCTTCCTGCTCTTCATGTACACAAACCAGCTATTTTAATGCAAGTAAGTATGGTGCATGATTAAAACCTAACATATGCAGTTCTAAAAAAAAAATGATACATGGATATATATGCTAGATGTAGCCATAATGCCTGCATATGAAATATTTTTCTTCTGAAGATAGATTAATAGACCTTTAATCTATTTACTGCCAGTATGGTCTCATATTTTATTACATCTTTTAATAAGCAGCTATTAAACTTATATCTGTGCACATGTTGACTATTTAGGTAGTTGATCCTTGAAAATACCATAACTCTTTTTTATACACAGTCATATCACTTTTCCTCTTCTTTGTAGGCATGGAAACACTGTAAATATCGAATTTGTATGCATTATCTTTGATCTGTATCGTTGCTGTTTAATATTAGGCAGGAATTAGGAAGCATTCCAACTTGTGTGAATAGTGCAATATGATTGTACAATAAGAAACTTATTTATAGTTCACTCATTGCTAAAAAATAGCATCTGCTAAGTTAAACCAGAGGAATGTGATGTTCCACTTTTTACTCCAACATGCTTAGCACAGAAATGAGTTATGGTCACTGTGTAGTGTCATTGGAAAATGCTGACTTTTCCAACAGCAGCAGTTGCATCTGTGTCACGTTAGTGTACACACACAGAGAATATTTTTTAAGTTTAATGATCTTTAAGATCTCTTTGAAAAATATGTTAGGCATTTCAAAAATTCTGGGTTTTGCAAAACAGAAGACTTTTAAATCCAGACTGCTCTGTCTTCAACAAATAGCCTTCTGGAACTGAAGTATCTGGAGATTTTGCAGGGAAAGAAGAACAGTTCAGAACATGTGTATTCGAGACTGAACTGCAAATTGTGTTTTCTTTACCTCCATGGGTTTTTGTCCTCAAAACACCATTTGTAGGTCTGTTGATAAAGCTTCTCTTCATGGACCCAGTTTGTTGCCAGTATTCAGGATTCCCTAAGTGCCAACTACTTGGTATCAGGAAGCATAAGAGGAATTGGGCTGGAAAAGATCTGCTGAACCACTTTTAGAAACTAGCTTCATCCCAAAGGATGTGTACCAATGTGATGGTACATTTATTTGTGTGTTTCGCGGAAAGATGAGCAAGGATTCTCCCTACAGCTGAACATTATCACTTGTGAGCTGGAGAGATTTACCCAGCAGCACTTTCGGAGGTTAACCTCTGGGAGGTTAATGCACTGGGGATTTTATGGGCTTTCTGCAATGGAACAGATTTCTCTCATGGAAGTATCCCCAGAAGAGAAAACACAATAGCTCTAGCTCCTCAGGTTCCATAACTGCTGCCATCATAAACAAGTGAAAGAAATTGCAGGATGCAGTGGTGATGGAGGAATGAATTAGAAACATATCAGACCTTGCAAGGGAATTCTTTGCACTTCTCACTACCTGCAGCCTGGGCAAACAGAATATAGCGTGAAAGTCTCTCCAGCATATTTTAGAATAGCATTTTTTGTATTCTTACTGTTTGAGGATCTTTTTCTCTATTTTTCATGTATTTGAATGGTTCAACAATGAAATAATTGTGAAAGCAAACATATTTAATGAAGATTTTAAACCCAGTGGTAATTGTACTTGAAAGACTAAAGTTTATCTTACAAACCTCATTTTATCTACAACTTCAGGGTTTGTTGTTTTTTTTTTTTTTCATTTTACTTTCTTCCTGTCTATATATTTTTCAGTTATTATAGAATCATAGAATGTCCTGGGTTCAACAATAGCTGTCAATTTTTCTCCTTCTTAGTAGCTGGTGCAGTACTGTGTTTTGACTCAACCTGGGAACAAAACTGATAACACCGATGTTTTTAGTTGTCACTAAGTAATGTTTATTCTGACCAAGGACTTCGTGAGCCTCATGCTCTGCCAGGGAGGAGGGGAGGCCAGGAGGAAACAGAGACAGGACACCTGACCCAAACTGACCAAAGAGGTATTCCATACCATAGCACATCATGCCCAGGATGTAGAACTGAGGGCAGTTACCCAGAAGGGCTAGTTCTCTGGGGGGTTGGAGGAGGTATTCGGTCCGGGTTGGTGGGGTGTTGTGAGTTATCTGTCAGTGGTTGGTGAGATGCTGTATTCTTTTCCCTTGTTATTTCCTTTATCGTTATTATTATTGGTGGTAGCAGCAGTGATTTGTGTTCTACCTTAGTTACCAAACTGTTCTTATCTCAACCTGTGGGAGTTGCATTCTTTTGATTCTTTTCCCCATCCCTCTGGAAGCGGGGGAGGGCAAGAAAGTGGGATTGAGTGAGTGAACAAGATGCATGGCTGGGTTTAAGCCACGACATAGAATCATAGAATAGTTTGGGTTGGAAGGGACCTGCAAAGGTCACCTAGTTCAAACTGTGATGTAGAATTTTAGATATATAAAGAACCTGCCATATTTGGTTTAATTTTTTTCCTTGGTTTATTATCCTTAAGCATGTTACTTGACTTTTTTTTCCAGGTGTAGTATCATCTAATATTTAAGCATCTGTGTATGTACTTCATGCATGTTCTTAAGACTTGTAAGTGCCCTGAAACTGAGCTTTTATCTTTCTTTTTCACAAAATCCGCATAGAAAACAAACTGTTCCATGAAACTGCATATATAATATTCCTTTAATGTACTTCTGAAGATAAATGCATAATTTTTTATGTCTGTAGTGAGGAACATGATTTCAAAAATAGTCTAAAGCCAAAGGGAATTCCAAACATGCATACTCTAAAAAGTAATTATTTTCTTTCTAATTCATTTTTAAAGTGATCACATAGGATTCAAAACTGAAAATGTAGCCCAACTCAGCTGAACAGAGAGTAATAAATACCAGATTAATAAATGAGGCATGCTTTTGAAAACATAACTGTAAAAAAATTATATTGACAGAAATATACAGAGACCAAGTCTGAAGAATAGGATCAATCTAGAGTACTTGTAAAATATGGGATTATCATTAATATTGCTTTGAAGTCATACAAGTAAGGAAAGTGAACTGGTTCTCTTTTGTCTTACCAAGTGACAACATCCACAAAACAGCTAAGAATTTGTATAGTGATTTTTACTATGTCATATTACAAATTTAAGAGTTGGTAGAGGAGATCATCCTTGTGCACCATTTCATGTTATTTTTCAGTGTAGAACATCATGAGCCACTCAAAATTTCAAAACAATTACAGTACTTAAATGTAGCAGGCATTTCAAAAGTTATTTTTTAAATAACTGATGTGCAGACTGCCCTTGGAGAGAGCATACAATGTCCAGGAAGAGGTACGCTAGCAGTAATGCTCTACCAGTGTGGAACTGAACAGAGTGGTGCAAAAAATCTTCCAAGCTCATGTTTCTTAAAATCAGTGAAAAGTTTTTAGGCCTTTAAATATGTATCTCTTTGGATGGTACCATTCTGTGCAAATGACTGAAAACCACATCCAGAATACTAGTTGGATAATCCTAGTAGTTTATCTCTAAATTTGATCCTGTTCTGCAAGAATTCCAAACCCCTCCAAACCTGTAAGCCTTTTCAAGTTTGGGGGTTTAATTAAAACCTTAAAGCCTTTTACAATTTGGATGTTTAATTGAATAATTTGTATTTTATATATATATGTGATTTTAATTGAGATATATTATTTTAATTAAATCATGTATAGCAAAAGCCTTTAATATTTATTGCAATGAATAATCACATCTTTTAGTGCAGTGTCCAAACATCTGCACAAGGGTATGTACAAACATGCAATATTAACCTATCACTCACAAACTAAACAGACAATGGAGTGGAAAAAAAAACACAGAATGAGCATTATAATAAGCACCATAAACTTTTTCAAACAAAACACTTTTAGAGGTTGCACTGAGCCTGTGTGAGGTGTTCCTGCCCATGGCAGGGGAGTTGGAACTAGATGATCTTTAGGTCCTTTCTAACCCTAACTATTCTGTGATGTATGATCCATAGGCTGGAAGGAAGAAGGTAGTTATATGGAGCTGGGTCATTGGCTGACTTCCAAAGAAAGAAATGGATTATATAGGGAAGATGAAATGAAAATCAAATGTAGACAGAGTGCTTAAGCTTTTCTTTTCTAGAAAAGATCAAAACTCTTTTCTCCCTAGCAACAGCTAAGTAACACAAATACATTCCTAATGTTAGTGACAAAGTACTTATAAGGAATTGCTGCTTTGTCACAAGGGTAGTATATTTTGTTCTTGCTTTATTTTATTCATTACAGTAGTGTCTAGAGAACCCAACTCACAGTCTCCACAGTATTTTGCTGTTTATAAGCAGCTTATCCTGTGTACGCAAGAGAGAAGAAACAAGTAAATTCAGAACAGAAAATCAAAAATCACAGTAGGTGCTTTTACTGTCTTAAGATGATTTTCCACTAAAAAAAAATTACTCACTGAAGAAAATACTGTGTATTAATGCTATGGAGAAGAGCACCTTCATGAAACACAGAGCTGAAAATTCATTTTGAGCTGTATAGTAAAGGTGTTTATCACCCTTTTCTTCAAAAGGAATTTATGATATTGAGTGACTTGCTGATGTAAGTCAGTGGATTACATTCATTGTAAATAAGTATAAAGTGATGTATGTTTGGAAAAAATAATCTTGGCTGTCTAAAATTGCTGGTGAACTCTCTCTGATCACTGCCAGTCAGGAAGTAATGATAGACATAAAAACATCAGCTCATCACTTAGAGGCCAAAAAGCCAATCAAATGGTAAGAATTATTTGGAAGGGAAAAGACCATGAAACAAGTATCATCATTGTGCCTCTGTGTATCCACTGTGCTTCCACATCTTAGATATTTTGTGTAGCTCCTGCCCTTTATTCCCACTCCCATTATCTAAAGAAAGCTTAACCTATCACTGGAGAAACAATCAGAAGTATGGAATGACTAGGAAAAGTATTGTTAATCTGGAAGAAAGATGACTGAGGTAGTCTATAAACTCATGGAGACCTGGCCAGGATAATAGAAGAAAGTTGCACGCAGTCTTTTCCAAGGCACCTTAGAAGCCAGTAAGTAGCAGCTTCAAAGCAAACAGAAGGAAGTGGTCCTTCATAAAGTGCACAAGAAAGCTGTGGGAACTCTTCGCCTCAGTTAAAACCAGATGCTGAAAATTAAGTTACACAGTTTGCCCCAGTGCAGTCATTGTCGTATTCTTATATGCCAGCACTATTTTACAGTGGTTGTTTGTGCACAGATGTTCTTCGTATCGCCAAGGATAAGAACAGGAGTAGGAACCAAACTTTCATGAACCCTGAGATAAACATTGAAATTAAAATGAAAATTCAAAAGCCAAACTTTCTATATAATTAAACCCCTGGTCTCTGCTGAGATTAGGGCCTGTTCCATCTCTCAAAACTTTTGTTTGTATTTTGTGGTGCATTACCACTAAGTTACCTACCCTTTATATCTGACGGGCAGCAACTAGTGTTGACTGCGCTGCAGAAGATGGTGACCAGGTTTTCATACATTACATTGCTATCTTCCATGTCTGTGTACTATTAAAGGTACACTCAGGATTTAGAACCTAATTTAGCACACTCCTAAATTTCCTGAGTAACGTCTCCACTTCTTTTGTACTAGCACACCTGCTGCTTCTTCGCTATAGCTGGAATCAGAACCTGAAGGGCTGAAGGCAGTAATGTTTAAAACAAAGGCTTAACTGCTTAACTAATTACACATTTGGTGTGCATACTCTCAATAGGATTGAAACAATATCAAAGATCAGTTAAGTATTATGGAAAGAAAGCAGCACAACAAAAGCTATAGTGAACACTCACAGCCTCTTGCTATCCATTCACTGGCACATTAAAAATCTCTAAGTTTGCAAAGCTATGTCACTCAGGAACCACTTAGCAGTAAAATTAGCAATAATCTCTCATACCCAAAAAGGCAGATGCAAAATGCATTAAAAATACCTCCAAACTATCATGAAAAATAGATTAAAAAAAAATAAAAATTAAAAAAACCTGGAGAAAACCTTGCCTATAGGAATACTGTCAATATTGAAGTTAATAAAACTAATTTGCATGGGTTACTGTGACTCAAATGAGTATCCTGAATCTACAGGTTGGAACATAGGGACTGAAAGTCAAGACTCCTAAATTAGGATTACTTATAAACTGCCAAATGCCCTCTACTTCTACATTTAGGAAAAAAAAATAATCTCTTCCTAAGCTACCCCGCTTAGGTCTTCCTGTAAATCCTGCCTGCACTTAGGTCTCGATGTAAATCCTACTGTTTGTAGGCCAGATTTATACTCTACTAAGAAACAGACAAGGCACTGCTACTGTGTGTTTCTTAGTTCTCCAAAGACTGAAGGAGACGTGGTTAGTCTCACTCTAAAATGCAGAGGGCTCTAGGAATGATATTCTCATCACCCTATGATCTGGGTAGGTCAACAAATCGTGAAAGTTACTTAAAATCCCATGAATTAAAAACATGGAAATAAATGCCTGTAGTGGGTCCACCATAGCCCAGTATCTTGCCTTTGAGATTGTTTCAAGGCTGAGGGGGGAATTTTCTCCTCCACCCAGCCATCATTGTTCCTCCCCTTCCTCTCCTCCCCATACCTCCCCTAACCCTTCATGAAAGCCCTATCTGCTGAGACTCTGAGAGCTTTCACCTTGAGAACATGACATTTCAGAAACAGGAAAACTCCTTTGGGGCAATACGCCTTTCCATGACATCCTAGTTAGATTAAGACAGGCAGACTGCAAAAAGGTGAGAGATAATCTCAAAACGTAAAGGGGGAGGAGGAGAAGATTATAAAGCATAGAACTTGACATATTTGCTGGTTTTCAGTTTTTCTGGCATATACAAGTCCCTTTTTAGAGTGACAAATGGGTGCACATCCCATTTGAGGACAGCTGAAGCAAGGTGAGTGTACTTTACTCAGATGGGGGTTTCCATGTGTCCTGCATATCACCATGTAGCTATCTCTGAGGAAAAAAAATCTATAGTTACACAGATCCCAAATTTCAAAACTAGATTTCCATATTGAACTGATCTCAAGATTGTCACTCACAATACTAACAGCTGTAGACACAACACTGGGGCATAGGGTATTTCCCTGAAAATTTAGGAGACTGTAAGCATCGTGGAAAAATAATTTTGGTTTGTTTTATTTCTTTCTGTAGAAAAGAATATACGGTATGAGAACTTCTCAGAGAGCACAGAGCATTTTTCATGTCATAGATTAAGTCAGATTTCCTGTAGACAGATTCAGAAACTGATTCTAATTCATTCTAGTATGACTCTTACAGTTTTTAGGTAACTTGTCATACAAGACAATTACCTCAGGCTGTCTATATACTTAAAACTGTCTCTCAGGGACACTGGAAAATATTTCTTTTATCTTTTCTTGTGCTACAACTTTTTTTTTTTTTTTTTTTTTTTTTTTCGTTTTTAAAAAAAAACTTAA
>NDXB01019008.1:87912-102017 GCA_002631895.1 Agapornis roseicollis
AAAAAAAAAACCCAAACAAACAAAAAAAAAACAAAACAAAAAAACCAACCAAACAAAAAAAAACACAACACATTTATTTTGTGAATGTATTTTTGGGATGTCTTTTACAAGTTCAAAGAGTTTGAAGTTCATTTTTGTTCAGCATTAGTGTGACCGGAGCTAGAACATCATGCTCTGTTTTGGTCTCAGCAATTAAGACAAGGGAGGATGGAGCTAGAGAATAAATAGAAGGGGCACAGCAGACAGAAAGTGTGAGAGCTGAGGATCCAGCCTGTAAAAGGAGAGCCTCAAAGCATTTTGGTAATTGAATGTATACAGGAGAGGTTGAAAACAGGGGACATACTTATAGTCTATAAATACTCTATAAATGCAAGTGTTAAGTTAATATTAAAGTGAAACAACTTAGAGTCCATAAATTCATCAAGACAAGGAATTAGACAATGGCTAAAACTTTAGCTTTAGAGAAAGGATTTATTGAGTGGAAAAACTTCAGGGAGGTTGAGTGGCATAAGGCTCACTTGCAGTGAGAGTCTCCTGAAACTGGAGCTAGACCTAAGTGAAGGTAAATCTGATGGACACTGTTATGCAATGTGTAGTACTTTTAAATGAAATTTAGCAGGTGTTTCTTTTTTCCCTGCTGGACTATATCCCATTGACCTTATTCAGTCAAATAATCTCCCTCAAATCAGTGGCACAACCTTTGTGATTAGGCAGAACTATTTTTTCTACTGGTGGCACAGATCTTTCCTGACATATAATGGCAAAGAAACAGAGGATTTATGGTTATAATATCATCTGACTTTTGTATCCGAAATTTAAAACATGAACGATAAAATATGCTTTCTCTGTTGAAGAAAAATGGCAGAGGTATTACATTCTTGGCGTATACAATAGAAATGGCAGCACTGGTGAGATTATATCTGTTATCTTCAAAATTGCTTTAAACCAGAAGCTTGAGTAACAAAGGACAGAAGTTACTTTCATATTAGCATATATGTCATGTTTAATCAATCAAAAGAGAACTGTAATTACTTTGCTCTCTTCTTAGCTAACTTTAAAGAAAGGAAGCCATGAACCTATGAAGTAAATGTCATCCTGTTTAGATAGCTATAGTTTTATAGGTAATTTGTTGCAGATTTTATGCAGATAATTTATAATTATTTCCTTTTATGCTCATCTTTTAGCCTTGAGTCTAGTTTTAACACAAACATAAGGACTACAGATGCAGGGAAAGTATCAATGAAACTATCTCATTTTTTTCCCAGATTTGGTGCACACATTTACAAGTTCATCTGCCACTGTGTGGCTACTGAACTTGGCAGTAGTTGGAGCTGCATATGCAATATCAAAGCAAAAAATCAAGTGGTGGTAATAATTAGTAGGCATGGTTAGACGACCTATGACTTTCAGGAGGTCTTTGCATGAGAAGGAATTCATTTCTTCTCCCAGCCTGAGTCTTTGGTATCACTTTGTTTTGGATGCTGTGCAATGGGTGGTTTCCAGTACATCATGCTGCTGCTGTGAAGGAATCAAATTGCATAGTCAGTTGAGCAAGGAACTTTAAATTGTCAAATATGTTGAATTGCACATACAGCAGCAAGATGACTGTGTTTGAAAATAGTTTCAAATTGCTACAGCTGCTTGCCGTTAACATGTTTTCCACCACAAAATAGTCTGCATTTTCTGCTTCATGGATAAAGCCTCTATATTAGAAAGACTCTGAGGCAGTCCTGGGAAATAAAACAAGAAAGAGTGTATTTATACAAGACAAGATTGGTTACAATTGTTTGGTGGTATAATATAATTTAGATTTCTTTCACTCCTTAGAAACCCCTTGTAAAGTTAGGAGGAGGCAGAAAACTACTATTCTTAGCTATCTTAAAGTGTTAAGACAAAATGTGGATTTGATTTGTTACAAGTTTTGGCAGTCTGAATATTGACCATCCTTTCTCTTCTAACCTGCAATAAATTCTGAAAAAAAAATACGTTATTTCATCATTCACCAAACTGTACTGAACTGATCAAAATATGCACCAGGGAAACACTCCCTGGCCACGAGGGATATCAATTAGCATCTAAAGTATTGTGCGTCCTTTATGTTGCTAAGGTGCCCCTGTGTATAATGTAGGGATCCTGTTGAGGTCTGACTAATGACATTGATGTTTCAGAGCTAGTTTTGTCTTTTTATTTAAGGTCCAAATATCAGCTCAAACCTATCAGACTTGTAAGCCAGCTTTTTGTCAAAAGTAACATAAAAGCAATGATATACCTAGTGCTCTGGCCACCTGCCTCTGGCTTCCTGATCTGCTGTACTAAGTAGCCATTTACATCTGGGTTGATTAGGGAAACCTTTGACATGAGTCTGGAGTGAGGTTTAAACTTCTGTTTCTGGGTCTATAGGAAAAAATGCTTAACCAGCTTTAACCTCTCTTCAACAGCTCCCTTTGGGCTGTTATGAAACATGAATTTATCTGACCTCTTCAAGGTCTGTTTATATCTTCCTGTCTGGAAGATTCAGTCATTCCTCCCTTCAGCTTGCTGCAGACAAATTAATATCTCATGGTACTGTCATATCAAAAGCTACTTAAAACATTTCAAAGCCAAAGGGCCACTAGTTTATACTCTAAAAAATCAACACAATGGCTAAGCAGCTCCATAATACACAAGGTTTCTGCTGTGTGGATTTATTTCTTTCCAGCTCTGGTGGGTTTTGTTGTTTGTTTTTTTTTCCTTTTGACCAATATGTTCTCTCAGCCAAGAGTATTTTTCATTTTCATTGTAGCAAGGATTAACTTGTCCAGCCAGAAGATGCTTCGGCTGGATGTCCAATTCATTATGTTATGGGACTATTTGTCAAAAATATTGAGCGCCCTCAAGTCCAAGAGAGCACACAATACCTGGGAGTCCAACAGACATTTGCCATAGGTCTGAAGGCCAAATGCAAGAAACCAGCATTGGCAACATAGAAAAAGACTGTTGTCCTATCCACCATTTGCCAAACAACGAATCATTGGTAGGTACAGGGCTGCATTGTGAATTAAATTATTGACTTGTGCTGCCATTGTGCTTTGACCTTGACAGTAGGACCAAGGAGAGGTGAATCCTGTGCCTGATCCTGCTACTGACCATTTTCTATTGTTCGACTCCAGTCACCTCCATTGACATCAAGCCCAAACTTCCAATGCTCAGCAATTCTGCAAGCTGCACATAAGCCATTTTATTTTGTGTTACATTTGCTGGATAGAGGTAATTAAAGCTGATGCCTATCTATGTATTGATGTGAGAAATTTTGCCTCTGCGCTGCCTTAACATGATGATAACAGAGTAGGAGTAAAAGCAAGGGGTAGGATAAAGATAAAAGATAGGAGTAAACTGTTCTTCTGTTACAGGAGAGTAAATGTGCTGAATGCACAGGGAGGTCCTTCCTTTCCTACCTTTCAGGATAAATCTGTTATTCTTTACCAGCTCCGGCTGGTCCAGTACAGGCTGAGTAACTGAAGAGTGCTAACAAAAATAATTCAGGAATTAATGGGAGGGTGTGACAAATAATTCCATGCACTGGTGAGAAAGAAATTTTGTTGAATTAGAAATAGTCCAAATCCCAAGTTTGGGAAAGCTACAAGAAAGTGTGAAGCTGAGAGTGGGTTACCATAGTGTGAGGATATAGAAGACAAGGTACTAATACCCAATGGAACAATCCCCTGGGGCCTCCTGGCTGCTCCCAGACCTCTCAGCCACCCCAACTGCCAGTCGTCTGTGTCTGCAGAGCTGTCTTAATTTTATTTATCCCCATTCTGCCAATAATGTACCTCCAGCGCTAAAGAGCACTCAGCATCTATAAAGATCTGTGAAATTCAAGATAAATCAAAGTTTGAGGAAAAAGAAATATTTTAAAAGAGCTAAAAAGAGAAAAAAGTTCAATAATCAAAGGTTCTGAAGTCATACAAATACTTGAGAGCCAAGAATGCAAAGAAAGCCCATATTGATTATTTCTATATTCAACTTAACTTCACATATACATTTAAATCAGGTACAGAGGTGTCATTTTCACTTTGAATCTTAATTATATGTAGTAACAATGTCTTGTTAAAATCTAAATTGCACTATCTTAAAACGAGCCTATTGACTTCAACTTAAGAATTATTAAATATTAATATTGCAGGCTAAGCAACAAAAGAAGCATTATCTTAGTTCAGGCTGTATTTCAAATATTTTATTTTAAAAGTCTTTTTTAGTTGTTTGTTTGTTTTTTAGTTTGTGCTAATTTGACTAGGATAGGTTATCAAATTATTCTACAATTTTACCTCTTTCCCCCCTATAAATCTATATATTTTTATATTTTCTATAATTTCTTTGGGGGCTGTTTCCTTTGTAACGTATGAGAATATTTTAATTTGGTTTTCTCTCCATTCCAATCATTTGGGGTTAAATTTTCTCTAATAGCCTAATCCCAGTCCAAATAAGTTTAATGAGAAAACTCCAATGTGATAAAATGGAACCACATTTTCCCTTTTAAGCCTGCACAGCAGACTTTTCTGGCATAATTGTGTCATTCAAGGGTAGAAAGAGGTGTGATCTGTGACTGGCATAAGCAAAAGCTTTCAATGTCTTTGCAGGTAAACTGGCAAATATACCCTGTTGCTATTTCCACTCTGGTTGAAAAGCTTGAGAAAAGGTATCGCATCAACAGTGGATCTTTGTTGCTACAAGCTGCTTTCCTAGTATAATCGGAGGATATTTGTATTCCAGCAAGGCCTTCCAAGCATGGACCTGGACTGAATTATGCTGGTGTAAATTGAGACTAATTCCCCTGCAGTCTTGCAGTCATGTTCACTCTTGGTGCACACAGTGCAGCTGAAAGGTTGGCCAGAGGAAAGGCTGCTACAACTCTATGTACTCTGAGCCAGTCTCCTGCTGTCCAGCCAGGCTGGTGTAGCTCTTGCTCAAGGAGCAAGGCAGCCATATTCCCAAAATGAAGAACCAAGGCGCTCCAAGTGACAACCTCTTACAGGCATGCATGTCTCATGTGCTTTCTGTTATGCCTCTTTTCTTTGATCTCCACTGCCTGAAACAGAGGAGGAGATCAAAGAAAAGCTGAGCTCTGCTTCTTATCTCTGCACTCTTGTGTCTTTTCTTTCCTTTTTTCTCTTTATTTCTGACAATTGTAGAGGAAGCAAGACACAGAGGAAGCTCCTTTGTACCAACCCCAGCCTCTTCTGACCCTAACTCAGAGCACTGCAAGGAGGGTCTTGAGCTATTACCTGAAGCAGCTGACCACTGAAAAATGCTAGAGGTGGTAAAAGCTAAATTTCATGGTTCAGCTTCACAGGAACAATATCTTGATTCTTATCAAGGACACAATGTTGCAAGAAAGCATTTAATAATGTTGTAGGCAGTTCCTTCTGAAGAGTCAGCTGTAGTCTTAAAATGTCTCAGTGACTCAGTTAATGAGTGTGAAACCAGCACATTTCTATAATAATAAAAGAACTTCTGAGCTAATAGTATTGCACTTACAAAAAAGGAGAAAACACAGTCATGCTGAATAGCAGCTGTTCTGTGACAGCTGGAGAAGACCTAACCAGAGCCAAACTAGTTCAAATTTATCAATGTCAAGAGTGTTTGTGTTTTGCCCTTAGCTCTTATGCTTTACACATCTTTTCATATGTCATTTTTCATTAGCCACATGGAAGAAACATTATCATAAGATTCCTACTTAGATGGTCCTAGCTTTCCAATTCTCCATTATCCATAACTTCCAAGTGAAAGAAATTAATCTGGAGTTTCAAAAAAAGTCTTACAGAGTTTGTTTTCTGTTTTGTTGTTCTGTGTGCTCACAGGACTGATCCTCACTCCGTATTTCCCAGAACTGTGGCTGTTTGAACTTTACCCAGTTCCCCTAAAGCTCACTGACTTGAACAGTGTGTATCTGGACTTACCTCCGAGTAAGTCTACACTGGCATCTTAGTTCTGGTCTGGAGCACGCTTGGGAGCAAATTTGGTTGTCCTCACCTACTGTGTTTCAGGTCATAGGACAGAGCAGTTCCAAGGACACAACAGGATTTCTGTTGGCAGGAGCTAAGCTGGAGTATGTGATCCAGGAGACCAAGCACACTTGAACCACTGGTTACTTGCTTTTGTTACAGCCCAGCGCTGGTGGACATCCAGTTCACGGAATTGGTACAAAGCAAAACTTTTCAGACACTGGTGTGGACTGACAACTGTTTCTTTCTGATGATCTGCTCCTATTGTGCTTCCAATGGTGTCTCAGAGTCCTGACACGCTTTATCTGAGAGGCTCAATTCTTCTTCAGTGGCAGAGCATCATTTCTGAGTATGTCAGCTGCTCTCTGAATTTGCTGGGCTCTGCATCTTAATATTAATGACTGATCTTACTGTGGGTTTTTCTAATGCTTCTGGATCCATAAGGTCAATTCAGGATCAAGAATAAAAATGTGCGACTTTTTCTGAGTAATAAATTAACCAGTACATTGGGGGGAAAAAAACAAAACAAAACAAACACCACCCCCCCAAATATATCATTTTATACTAGTGAAAAATTCAAAATAAAATTTCACCACCTTTCCAACCACATGAATAAGCTCTTAAAAGAAGTCTGCTTGTTGGAGATCTGGGATACACGTATTAACAGAGCTTTTCTCTCCAGTGTACTGCTTTCATATTTTCAGTAGCAAATGAACTGAGACTTAAAATGAATGAGCTGTTTAAGAGTAATGTGTCTCCCCTTGCACCTGCATATGCTGATAGCTATCAGTGGATCTCCATAGCGTGAGTTTCAGTAGCACTGATTTTTGTACTACGATTATTTTTTTTAGTGATGCATTTAAAAAACACTACCGGTCTACCAATGCTGCCACTCAGTATAGCAATTTGTGCTGAGCCTGAAACATCCTTGCTTATCTACTTGAGTGTTCTTCAGAGCAAACAAGCATCATGTGTAATTCTGCCAACCTTATTTATCTTGATTTATGTGATTATGCATATGGTGCTAATTCTTGCCTTCAGCTGTGTTTGTTCAAATTACACACCCTTACCTTAAAATGCTATTGTATTTTTTGAGATTGATCTTTTTCAATCCATGTTTACATCCATTTTCATGCTCTTCAGTTGACTTCCTTTATATTTCTAGAGCACAAGCACTTGCTATAGCTTGCAAGCATGAGGCACCTACACATGCCTTGAATCTATCTTGCTATCACTGTCTGTCTTTTAATACTCTTTGAATTTTTTAATCTGAAATATGAATAACAATTTAATGCCTTCTGGAGGGGGAGAATGGCTTCCATAAAAATATCATATTATATGAGTTGCATGGCAAAAGGATTTGTGATTTGAATTATTACTGAGCCTCGCTGAATATCCTTTCACAATCATTTGCATTTATAGTGCTAAAGGAGGCAGGTCTTTATGTAATGACTACAGCATCAGAACCCTGTGGTTTTGGCTGTGGACTTCCACAGCTGAGCTGTTTGTGGAAGTCAAAATGCTGAACTACTTCAGCCCAAGCACATTAAGGATGATTCCTCAAAAGCATGATGACAGCCCCCATCACTTTTTTTTTCATATTTCCTTTTAAATACAAGTTTCTTCTTCATGTCTGCCAGAATTTTGCTAACCTGTACGTATATATGTTAGCCCTAGCTGGTTGAAGCCTTCAGCCAGTTTTATTTGTCTAAGCTTATACACAGCTGGAATGGCTGTATGCTACACTTGAGTTTCAGTTTCCCAGGCAATAAAGTATTTGTTGTCTAATTGCAAGAACAGCTAGGATGACAAGTCCTCCACTTCCTTTTTTAGCTTCTCCATGTCCTGTGTGTTCACCTGGCACTTAATTCAGTTCCTGAGGAGTTCAATGACAAAACTCTCAGAGTTCATGCAGGTAGACATCCACAATTACCTTACTGTTTCCAGTGGAGGTAGGTCCTCCATTATTGCCCTGTGGAGTAATTCAAACTCCACATCTTGTCATCCTCCCTCTCTCCATCCAATAACCATGCCAACATCTTAGCTATGGGTCTGCACTCACAGCTTAAGTTCTATTAATTATTTTCAATTTCATAGAAGACCTTTTCAGTTTCACTGCATTCTTTGACATATTCTGTAAGAGTGTTCTAAGGCTTTTGTTTGTGTGCGTACAGCCTGCATCGGATTTTATTATGTCACTTAAGTAACACAGATCAGCCCCATACAGCACAAACTTTCTAATGTTCTCTGTCATGAACTAGATGTCTGGCCAGTTATGCCTTTGTTAATAGACACATGAGGAAAGATCTCCCAGTTCCTCACCTGGAAGGTGCTGGTGTGCACCTTGATAATATTTAGCAGTAGATTCAATGGGGTACCATTAGAGGAAAGGAAAATCAAGGCAGGGAACCATGGTTTTGTTAATGGTCATCTGAACCAGTAGTTTGCGGGTTGGTTTTTGGTTTTTTTTTGATAAAAAATGAAAGAATTGAATCTTTTGGCTCAGTGTTTTTCTAAGCAGTCATTTCTTCTCACATTTCTTCTCACTTTTTTGACTAAATACTTAAACAAAAACCCAATTTTTTAAACAAATAACATAAATTGGAAAGTTTCTAATAATCTGGACAGTTAGTATTTGTTAAGAAAAAGCTTCTTCAGCCTCAGCGGAAGCATACCCATAACATGCTAATTGCACATTTCCAGTTACTTATAGAGGACTTGCCTGTTAACTGGTCCTTAGCCTATTTAATAAGGGCACCTTAGTCCAGGCTGTACAAATACACTGGTTTTTAAAATTAGAATGTAAGAGAGGAGGACTACATCAATTTAGTCTCAGTGAAATAGCTACTACTTTCATTTTAATACTTCTTGTGTTGTCTCATGGATCCTTCGTGCTAGATGTTGCATGATTCTGATTGACAAGATGCTTTATTCTTGCAGAAAGCTTCAGAGCTAGCTTTAGCACTTGAGCTCTTCCCCTACCTCACTTTTTGGCAATAACAAGCCTGAAAGCTGCAAGAGGGAGAATGTATCTTCCATTTCTGCTCTTTCTCATTTCTTCTCTTCTACCCTGTCTCCAAATAAATTGTATCCTAAGAGAGGTATCTCTTGTAATGATGTGCTAGAAGGAAGAGCTGTTAGTTCGTTAAGAGTTTTGGAGGTGACAGAATATTGCTCCTGCCTCTGATCTTTTTGCTCTAACATAATTACAGGGCAAATCTCCCTCAAGGAAACACTGAAAAAGGGCTCTGTGTTTGCAGCTTTACCCTCCTGAGTAGCCCAGCTGAAGTCAACACAGGCAGAACTTAACACACACATAAGTGTTATAAGAATTGAGCAGAGCAAAGACAAAAAGCAGACAAAGCAAAGGGGAACGAGTTAGATGTACAAGCACAGTGGTCAGGGTGATGATAGGCACACATGTTGCTAGTTCCTTTCCCCCTCCCTCCTGCCAACCACTAAAACAAGCAACATATGATAGGAGGAGGCAAGGGGTGAAAATCCAAATCTGTACTTGGAGAAGAACCCCATCTGCAATAGATTCATATTTCATAGGTCTTATTTAGGCTTCATTTACACTCTCAGAATGAATTTCTCTCTATTACAGACCTGTGGCCTACCACTGCTCTATTTTAGCACAGTGGAGAGAAGTGGCGATAGTCTGAACTGCAGTGCACTGCAGTCTCCTTATTTAGGGAGGCAGAAATATTTCTTTTGGCAAGCAGAGGTGTGCCTGTGCTCCAGGGTCTTCAGCGTGCTTAGTGAGGATGACTAAGTAATGATGCCTGAATTTGAATTTAATGAGATGGCTCAACTTTTTGGTAGGTGTTTCTCAGATTTTGAATAAAAGCAAATATGTTTTCAATTTCCAGTGAAAATGAATTCTGAAAAAGATCAGTTTTAGTCAATTTTCATTTCATAACTTTGATTTAACAATTCTATTTTTCTTCCTATATCATCTATAAAGCTTTCCAGAAGCACATTACTGACATGCTGCATCCTGTATAATTTCATTGAAATTTTCCATTTTTAATACCTTAGTTATTCATAAAGGATATTCCCATTCGCTACTGATAAAAAAATATCTTCATCTCCTTTCCCAGATTAAAATCTCTCTTATTTTGTAATAAGACAGTATAAGAACATGTACTTGAGTTCACAAATAAGTGAGGTTTCTATTTACACTTACAGAACATAGTTTTAGTATACAATTTTGTCAAAAGAGAACATTGAAATTTTAATAGCTTTATTCTGAAACAAGGCTTCAAGAACAGATTTAAATAATTCATCACTTGGAGGCCTCCAATATGCCATAACAGTTTCTTATGTGCCTATAATTTGTATAGGTAGACATGAAAGCAGTTATTAAACAGCTCTACCCATGGCAGTGTCACCATGAAGCTGAATGGCTGTAGGTGAGTTACGGAAATTCCCTGTCTCATTGTCTGTAAAATGGGGATAAGCTATTCATTTCACTGGAATGCTGTGATCCTCAAATAATGGATGATGTGAACATCTCTGTTGAAATACTGCACCATTAATTCTCCGTTGCTCTTTTGCCAACATTTGAAGACATTTAGATCTATGATGGTTCAGACTTTAAAGCTACTCTCAGTACTGCAATAACTGTTTTCAATTTTTGAAAAAAAAAAAAATTTCTTACCTTCTTTTAAAACATTTAAAATTTAAGCCTCAAATGCATTCTTACAGAAATAATTGATTAGGTTTCATGTGCTTTGCTTCTCCAAAAAATGTAGTACAGTATTCAATGATTAAATTCAACACAAGAGTACTCTGTCCCCTTTGTATAATGGATAAAGTTTCCTGGATGTTGTTGCACTGTGACACATTGGCTATGATTCTCCACTGCTATGGAAACCTCACAAGCAACAACACCTTTGAGAAAAAAAGGCAGCATTCAGACCTAGGACCTTTCGACAATCATTTTGCACAAAAGTAAGGGAGCATACAGTGAACACAGTTCCACATTTCTTCAGCCTTCTCTCCAGATTTTAGGTATTCATAAGTGCTCCTTTCAGTCTGAAATTACATTAAAAGCAATTGTTAAAAAGTTGGTGGACTTCTTCTAGACTTTTTCCTTCTATCAATAACAAGTGACATTCAACTGACAGGAGATTGATCAAAAAAAGAAAATAGATGTATACATATTTTTAGATAGGTATGGTAAGACATCCATAGTTTATCTACCTTTCCAACAGATATCACTCTAATAAGATCAACTGTTACCTTTGAGCAAAGCTTGTCACATACTCTAGCACTGAGCAAATATTAATGAAACACATCATCCTAGGAGTGTCCATATTATCACTTTGGTTTTAAAAGCTGTCCACAGTAATAAGCTCTACATAACCTTTTGCCCCTCAGATTTCTACAGAGTCGTCCACCTGGCAAAGAATTAAATGTAGACCATAACTACACAATACAGCCTGTAAGTGTCAGCATCTTTTCCTCACAAACTGTGCATGCATGTGGATGTGTGTGTGTCTGAGCTCATGTTTTAAGGCCGTTGCCTAATCACACCTCACTTCTTTTTAAGTAGAACATGTGGTTTAAGTTTGCACCCACTTTTCTACTGGAAGACTAAATGTTAACACCCAGGGGCACCTGTCTTAGATTAGTGAACAGTTTACTAGAAATGATGGAACCAAACCAATGGGATTATACTTGGTTCAGAAACACAAAATTGAGTCAAATAGGCTCTTGCCTTTTATTTATTTATTTGCTTGTTTATTTCAAAGAGTAGAAGATGATACTAAATACAAACAGAAAATGTGTTTATAATGCTGTAGTCAAAAAACATCTGACAAGTTGTGCTGGCATGTTTTCTGAATTGAAGGACCTGAAAATCTCATGTCCACTTGACAAGAGCATTTTTGTCATTCCACAGTGGAAAAACAAGTGCAAAATATGAAGTGGTCTGCACATATGGCCTTAGAGGGCACTGAGGTTTGGTGAGGGTCAACTTTTTTTGGATCTGGGTAAATTTCATGGTCCCAGCTGTCCAGATGATTTGCAGAGGACACTATTATACTGAAGCAACCTGCTGTGAATCTTCATCCAAACAGGTTAATGCATGGCAGACACCGTGTACGGTTCTCAACAACTCCACAAAAATAAAGCAAACTTTCACCAGCCTTAGTTACCTTGAGCTTTCCTTTTCTCATCTTCTTGCTCAGTGGATATAAATTATGTGATTCTCCTATGACCATCTAAAACACTCTCCTTCCTTATGTACCTAATATTCACAGCAGCATTGACAAGGAAAAGAATATTTTTATAGATAAGATGTTTTTTAGATGCTGAATCAGTAATCCAAGTACTGGGTTACTGTCATAATTGCATTTGATTTCTTTTACAAGCACAATATTGAAGAGGCAACCCGGATTTCTTTCTTACTGTTCTCAGCCACTGCCCAAATACACATTTGTCTGCATACCTATGCATGCATTCACACTAACACACACATGGACACACACACATGCACATTATTACTTTACACTTAAGCTGTTAATTCCCTTTTATCTCTGTATGTGTCTCATAAATTATTTTTCACTTGTCTGTCATTCACCTCTGCTTATCGATAAGCCTCTGATTAGTGTTATGTGCTGCTTTGGAGTAAATATATGAAGAAAAAGGAAAAAAAATGGGATTGATAGAGGTCAATTGTTTGCTTTTCTTGATTCTTTCCTATTGCTTATTGTTCTGCCCACTGAACCTTTTTTTGTGTGGTGTCAAATGCTACAGTAAGGTTTTGTCATTTCTTAGTAATGTGCACAGCATTGTTGCTCTAATATTGTTGCTGTCATGTTTTCAAACCTCCATTTTAGATGTCTTTGCTAACACAAATTGGAGTAATTCAAAAACAACTTACAAATAACTTATTTTCTGTATTTTATTATTATCACATAATTGCTGACTTGGAGGCATGAATGGAACAGCACCATCAAACCTTCTCCTTTTTAATATTCTAGTCAAGGGACTTGGAATATTTCACTACTGCTAAAAAATTTTATCATTTGCTCTCATATTCAATTATCCATGTACAGGCTATTTTTCTGACACTGGGAAGCTTGATGCTTGATTGTAGACACACAAAAATTAAGGTATGAAGTATCAGCTCAAAACTGGGCATTTTAAACCACAGTGCTATATCTTATGCAGTTTATAATAACCTTGTAATCCTGAGAGATATTAAAATATCCTGCCCTGTGTCTCTGTGCAGAACACTGAGGGCCTCTTGGTGATGAGCTGACAGACACCATTCCACAAGTGACTGGGAAGGGATGGAACCTTCTGACAAATAAATTTGGTTCCCAGAAATTCCTGCCACCCACCTCTCACTGCCATTTCTCTGGCTGTCCCACTCCTCCAACGCCTCATGGCAAAGTCTCCATGGCACGAGCAAAGTGGCCTTTCATCCTAATTCCCTGTGCTCTTTCACCATACCTCTCTGTGCATGGCTGCAGTGGCCCTGGGAGAGAAGTTAGTGTGAAGCCATTCCTTGCACAAACTCCAGGCTTTCTTCCACTGATGGAAAATACTGCATTAAGCTGCTTAAGCAACACACCAGTCACAGCTTGTATCTCCAGACAAAATTCTTCACAAAAGGATATGACTGAAGTGGTGCTTTATTAATTAAAAAAACCCCACCATTTTGCTTTGCAAACAAACAAAAAACCAGTCACAAATAGATTATAAATGTCAATAAATACATTGTGGGAAATGTGAGTTATTAGGGACATCAGGTTTCCAGCAGATATTTTTGTTCTGAGACAGAAGCTGATCTAACAAGTCTGCTTACAGCTGGCCTTGGAGCCCCACAATGCTCAGTCAGCAAATCGAGTTTTGTGGGGATGAATCTTCTCTTATTGTCCACCACCAGCTTTATAAGTAAGCTGTAATGTTTTGAGGGAGAGCCTGAATCTATGTTCAGCTGCATAACAGAGAGTGTGTGGTGGTATCATGCAGGAGATGCTGAGAAGAATGTCTGTAAATTTTAAATGCTGATTTCCTCCTTCTGGGGAAAGATTCCTATTTCTCTCTGAAAAAAAAAAAAAAAAAAAAAAACACAACCCATTTTGCAAAAAAGCCGAAATGTGTTTT